>JBAIZL010000222.1:0-56429 GCA_036971475.1 Prosapia bicincta | reverse complement strand
ATCATGGGCGTATTGTGAGTCTTCTTTCTTGACAAAATCATGTCACGTGATAGTTTGTACAGAGCTCGGAATTGTCTCAGGTGGACATTATCCAGGGTCATTGATCATTTCTTAACCCCTTCCTCAACCCTTTTCTCAATACTTTATAATAATATCCTCAACAGTTGTCTTAGAAATTAATAATAGGCTTAATTTTCCTATTATTCAGGAATACAGCAGTTGTACTTCATTATTAGACATTTTCAGTTGAAATATTTTCTATATTATACTGCCTAGAAAGCCTAGGTTATTTCTAATGTTAACTATTGTCAAGAAAGCTTACACAGATAAGAATACTTTTAAATCTGCAATCGAAACATCGAAAAATATTTTTATGTACTTATATGTATATATGTATGTATATATGTATGTATGTATGTATGCATGTATGTACCTGTTAAAAATATACTTACACTGTGTTTTGTCCAATTTGGTATTTGAAAACGATTCCTCCATTTCATTAAAACAGAATATATCTTCTATTACAATGCATTAGTATAGTGATTAAATATGTATGTATGTATGTATGCATGTATGTACCTGTTAAAAATATACTTACACTGTGTTTTGTCCAATTTGGCATTTGAAAAAGATTCCTCCATTTCATTTAAAAAAAAAAAAAAAAAAAAAAAAAAAAGAATATTCCTTCTATTTCAATGCATTAGTACAATGATTGATTTTTTTTAAAAATACAATACTAGAAAAGTCTATTAAAAACGATTTATGTATTATTACAATACATAATATTTATTATAAATTAAAGAAATGATACAAACAATTCTATTACCCACTATGTGAAGTATTCGTGTATAAAGATAATTGAAGATAGTTGCTCAGGATAGTAGAAATGCCCGTTTAATCGATCGTTCCTAATGAGATCTACAGAGCAAAAATAGCATTGTCTTTAAATACGGCAACCATTGTTGCATTTATGTCAACAAGTTTTTGTAGACAAATGTACAAAATTGTTTCTTTTGTAGCAAAATCAAATATTTATAACTCCTATCTATTCTAAATACTTATGTTTCTCTGTTTTTAAAGATTAGTGCAACAAATTTTGAATGATATCTGTGAGAGCTTCTTTTAAAGCATTTTCACTTGTTAATGGAACAATTGACTTGTCTGTTTCAAAATTCAAGATATCTGGTGAATTTTAGTCACACATAGATGAATTCTCAAGAATTTTACTCTTATCATTTAAATTCTATTAAACTTGTCATTTTACACACAGTAAAAATTTAGATATCAATAAAAATAAAGATAACAATGCTTAGAAGTGAAGGAACAATGCTTAGATGAAGAACATAGGTACTCTTTTGTTAATTAACTTTGAAACGGTATTACCGCAATGAAATAACATTAATGAAAATTATAATAATGAAAAATGCTAATATGAACAATTATCGTTCGGAACTCAGACAGAAAATCAAGTACTTATGTATATATGTATGTATTTATGTATGTATGTAAGTATGCATGTATGTACCTGTTAAAAATATACTTACACTGTGTTTTGTCCAACTTGGCATTTGAAAACGATTCCTCCATTTCCTTTAAAATGAATATTCCTTCTATTACAATGCGATAGTACAATGCTTGAACTTTAAAAATACAATACTAGAAAAGTCTATTACAAACGATTTATGTATTATTACAATACATAATATTTATTTTACCCACTACGTGAATCAAATTCACAATATTATTTGTAATTTAGCTTCTTTCCATTTTTAAAAGACTAATTATTTCAATAAAAATACATGTCAGTCAAAAAATACAATTGTTTTCTATTCACTTAAATTACACAGAAAATAATATTGTTTTTAATTAGAGAAGTTTATAGAATTAAATTATAAAAGTGCAGTTTTTTCTATTAAGATACATGTTTGTTTATATTACTTGTAATATTGTGTATTTGACTCTTTATTTAACATGAAAGCCAATTTAACAATTTATAATACACTAATAAACTGAGAACAAAAAATATAAAATATTAAATATACAATATTTATAAAAATGTAATCGCAAAATATGAAAACAAATAAGTAGAATTATTAAAAGCACCATAGTAAATTCATTTATCAACATTTTTAAACTTGTAGTAGATAGCACTTCATGGTAATACAGTTTCTCAAATATTTTAGATTTATATTTTAGAAAAATGTTTCACAAAAGGGGCAAGGTATTTAATATAGTTTTTTCTTTCCACTTGACCTAAAACAATAAGAAAATCAAACACTTAAATAATTCATTTCATTTACTGCAATAGGATAGACAATGTTTCATTTCATTAAGTGGTTAACATACAAAGTTTATCTCAACGTATAGTTATTCGTGTGACTATCAAGTATGTTTGTCAATGATTGGTGCATTGTTTATGGTTAATGTAAACCGTTCAAATTAACATCGGCTTAGGCATTCATAAGATACATCGGTTTATGAACGCTCCTAGACCTATACCAAACCTCACAAGAACCATCCTAGGTTAAAAAAAACTCTTTAAATTTAACTTCTGTTCAGCCGTTTAGGCATCCATAAGATCTGTTACAGGATGATATGTACGACTTATTTAATGTTATTTTAAAATGTCAAATTATATATTTCGGAACAGAATCGTATCTATATGCATAAGAAGAATAGAACATGATTATAAATAAGGTATGGGCCCTTTGTTAGAGAATAATCTATACGATTAAAATATCAACTTGCCAAAACTGTTACTTAGACAAAACATGCATTAAGCATGTCTAGATTCATCTCTGAAAAGCACTGTACATATAGGTTGCAGTGATTTAAAATATAGGTGATCTAAACTAAGCACAAAGTTAACATAAGCGGCATAAAATCTTTCTAAAAGAATAATTCTAAAAAATATTTATATTTGATTATAGAAAATATAATACTGTCGTCTTGTGTGACAATCTAAATTGAAGAGAAAGACCATTTAATCTTCCAAGGTCATCGTTATAAACTAAACTTAAAATATTTTGTAAACACATGTCTTGTGGCATATAACAAAATAAAATTGGTTTTACTTAGCTTTAAATATTATGCCATAGTTTAGACAAACATTTTTTTCAAATGAAATACTAAATTAGAACTTACCTGTGAGACAGTCGTAGCACTATAAAGGCAGGACTACGTAAATAACCGAGCAAGATCTTTGCCATCCACGGTTCGAATAAGGGTAGGAAATGGGTAGCAAGTCCGTATCGGGTTGAGTATTTCCTCAAGACAGGACACACAAGGTACGACTATTTTTGACATCATCAGGTCAATTTGGTTAAGGAATGGTTACCTCCGTATAGATCACCAACCCTTCCATTGACGTAGCATGAAACAACAAATAGCAACTAATTAATGCAGCTTATAAATATATTTTATATAAATTTAAACATTTGTTACAGATTTATTTTATAATGTCAATATGCAACATTAGAAATTGCTAATATTGTGTTTAACCTATGTAGACTATATATTTTTCAATGAAAACCTGTTAACTTTAGAATTTAAACTGACAAAATTAATGTAAATGAAAATACTTTGTAAATACAAAGTATTATTTTATTAATAGTTTATAATTATTGCTTGATAAATTGCTACTAGCTAAGAAATACTCTTAAATTGTCAAAACCTTTTTTATCACATAATTGAAAAAACATTATTCCATGCAAATTGTTCGAAAAGGCCATAAGAATTATTTAATACTAATTTTCTTTATAAACAACAATCAATATAAAATATTTCTTTTATACACTAAGAATATGAACATGTAACACATAATATATTTTTCAGTTGGTAATAATTTCGTAAATTTTCGTTTATACCCTGTAATAACTACAAATTCGATTCATCAGTAAATCTTCTGGATCTGACTGTACCATCATTTAATAGTTTGAACTCTCTTTAAGTTTTTATATGCTTTACATTATTTTCTTTCAATTCCTTATAACACTTCATCAACTGTGTTGATATCACAGAAATTACTTTTAAATAGGTTAAGATTTTACATCATGTTTGGAGTATATATTATTTTAACTTTAATATAAGATTAATGTTTAACAGGAATGTCATGAGAGTCGGAATGTTGTGAATATTTTAGATTTATATTTTAGAAAAATGTTTCACAAAATGGGCAAGGTATTTAATATAGTTTTTTCTTTCCACTTGACCTAAAACAAGTGATAACATATAATTTCATAAAACAGCTGATTTAAATTGTAGGCCATGTTGTAGAACAGGTGTTTTAACACAATGGTTATGTTACTTTATTAATATTAATTGTAATTATTCAATAAAAAATTAATTAACATACAATATTTCTTTGTTGATCAAAGTGGAAATTTGTTTTTAAGCATGTTTGTTTATATTACTTGTAATATTGTGTATTTGACTCTTTATTTAACATGAAAGCCAATTTAACAATTTATAATACACTAATAAACTGAGAACAAAAATATAAAATATTAAATATACAATATTTATAAAAATGTAATCGCAAAATATGAAAACAAATAAGTAGAATTATTAAAAGCACCATAGTAAATTCATTTATTCAACATTTTTAAACTTGTAGTAGATAGCACTTCATGGTAATACAGTTTCTCAAATATTTTAGATTTATATTTTAGAAAAATGTTTCACAAAAGGGGCAAGGTATTTAATATAGTTTTTTCTCCCCACTTGACCTAAAACAAATGATAACATATAATTTCATAAAACAGCTGATTTAAATTGTAGGCCATGTTGTAGAACAGATGTTTTAACACATTGGTTATGTTACTTTATTAATATTAATTGTGATTATTTAATAAAAAAAATTAATTAACATAAAATATTTCTTTGTTGACCTAAGTGGGAATTGGTTTTAAACATGTTTGTTTATATTACTTGTAATAATGTGTATTTAACTTATTAAGTATTTTATTAACGGTTGAAAATTTAAACAAGTTATATGTAACGATGGTATGAACTAATAGAAGGATTTGAAAGAGTTCAATAGGTAATCGAAAACTTTATCACTTAACTCAAAAAGCATTTGAGTGTTTGTATGGGAATAAAGTCATAGAGTAGATGCGGTAGTAATTAACGTATTAAAATTAATTGTAGTAGAAATTAATGTGTAAATACATAGTTAAGAATTACGACAAAGGGATTCTTTACATGTTTTTAAACTTACTTTGTATAGTATTTTGCATACGAAGAATAACACGAACATGTCTAGAATTAAGGTTGATATCCTCTGTTTTTGGGTTTATAATTTAAGATATTATAACATAGGCTACAGTAGCTCAAGAAGTGAATAAATAAAGTTATTTTGTGGTTATTAGTTAAAATATTGACAATAACAAAACCTTGACTTACCTCTAAGAAAGTCTAGCAAACAACTGAACCAACAATCAACTGCTATTGTGTTGAAGTAGGAAATTCCTAATTATATAGTAAAACTAGAATAAACAGTTTGAGCAATTTCAGTTTCGTTTTCTCTACTGAAACTAGAACAGTTTGAGATATTTCAATTCGTTTTCTCTGCCAAAGGCAAAAGTAACAATCACGACAAAAGTAATTTACGAAACAAGTCAGCATCTACGCATTTATTGACAAAAATAATCTAGAAACGAAGCGACAGTAAATCTGATAAACGACTTTGATTTTGTAAATGCTGTTATATAGACTAATGACAGATCACAGACAATTAACTAAAATGACTTGTAAATAAGATTATTTATTAAAAGTTCGGTATTGTTGATTTTTTTATTATGTTTTTTTTTTGTAATGTTATGAATTTTAAAATTGTAAATCACGTTGTATATTGGTGATAAAAACGAGCTCTGGGAAAAGAATTTCAGAAAGAAATGTAAAACGTTTAGAGCATGAATTAATTGTCTGTGATCTGTCATTAGCCTATGTAAAACCAATAATTAATTTACAGAGTACGGATAATGATAAGACTTGAGGCATTTGGATAAGGGAGGTACAGGGTTGAGTCAATGACCAGGAAGGTATCGGACTTGAGGCGTTTGGATAAGGGAGGTACAGAATCAGTATCTCTTGAATACAGTAATAACAAGACCTGAGGCGTTTGGGAGGCAGTGACAAGACCTGCGGCGTTTGGGAGGCAGTGACAAGACCTGAGGCGTTTTGGAGGTACCAGATTTTTTAAAGGGTTTCGAATACGGCGTCATCGGGTAAATTAATATAGGCTAAGGCACCACTCCACCACCCTCTGTCGGATACCTCTGGATTAGGAATTGCCACATACTTTATCAACAAAGAATCACGTATATTGTAATTGACTTTTCTTATATTCTATTTATAAAGTTTAATTTCTTTAATTAAAAAAATATAATACTATATATGCTAATTGAATGATTAAAACTTAATGACCATTTAATTTATACTTAGATGTAACATACTCCTGTACTATGTGTTTTACTTGCAAATAATGTCATTTATATTTTCGTGTTGAAATATCAGTGTTTATACACAGTGTATAACTTACTGTCTTTTAAACAAGAATATATTTCATATAACGAGCCAAACGTCTTGTTTTAGAAAAATAAAATAATAAAACTCCAATATTCTATTTATATTCGTTTGATTTATAAGAATTATAAATAATAAAGAAAACAATTAAGCTTGGAAGTAAACAAGTTCATACAGTACTAGCATGTTGATTACGCCTAAAGACATTATTTCCTCAAGACGGGGCGCAGAAGGTACGAATACGACGATTTTTGACATCAGGTCAACTTGGACTTCAAACCCTTTCAACCCTTTCAACCCTTTCGTTTAACCCGCTCAACCCTTTTAACCCTTTCAACCCTTTTAACCCTTTCAACCCTTTTAACCCTTTCAACCCTTTTAACCCTTTTAACCCCTTTCAACCCTTTTTAACCCTTTCAACCCTTTTAACCCCTTTCAACCCTTTTAACCCCTTTTAACTCTTTCAACCCTTTTTAACCCTTTTAACCCTTTTAACCCTTTCAACCCTTTTAACCCTTTTAACCCTTTTACCCCTTTTAACCATTTCAACCCTTTTAACCCTTTTAACCCTTTTTAACCCTTTTTAACCCTTTTAACCCTTTTAACCGTTTTAACCGTTTTAACCCTTTTAACCCTTTTTAACCCTTTTTAACCCTTTTAACCCATTTAACCGTTTTAACCGTTTTAACCCTTTCAACCCTTTTAACCCTTTTAACCCTTTCAACCCTTTCAACCCTTTTAACCCTTTTAACCCTTTTAACCCTTTTAACCCTTTCAACCCTTTTAACCCTTTCAACCCTTTCAACTCTTGAGAAAGGATCAATGACATCCTATCATGCAAGAAGACTAACGACAATACTGGTCATATAGCACAAATAAAAGCGTCTCTATTGTTTGGACAAGTTAGCCGAGAGGTTAGCGTTGATGGTTCTAAACACAAACATACGGGGTTCGAATACGACTCAGGTAAAAAGATTTTTTTCAGAATCGACGGCACCAGTCTTGAAAGGGAAAGGGTTAACTAAAAGGATTAAAAGGGTTAATGACGTAAGACCGCCTGAAGGCTAAAGGGTTGAAAGGGTTGAAAGGGTTAAAAGGGTTAATAGGATTAAAAGGGTTAATGACGTAAGACCGCCTGAAGGCTAAAGGGTTGAAAGGGTTAAAAGGGTTAATGACGTAAGACCGCCTGAAGGCTGGGTTTTCCCCCACGACTCAAGTGACCCATCTCAACCCTCGCAATCTCTACTATTAATATTATATGTTATTATTATTTATTATTGCAATAATTTTATTATTAATAAAATATGTCTGTTTAGAGTAAGTAGGCTGGCTTGATTTTTATGCATTCAGACCCTATGAGTAACCAACCACGCTACTTTTTGGTGGTTAGTACATCACACGATGACTATTGATAACTGTCTGACACTCATAAGTCTGACCGGGTCGAAGTATGACCTACCCAACTTACCAATCTAGTACCTTTGGTGTGTTGAGAAGGATGTGCCAGTGGAACAAGTTCGTGGACTTTATGTAAAAACTAACTAGGTTACCTTCGAGTTTATTTCTATTTATGCTCAGAAGTGGACCCTTTTCTGAATCTTTGCAACCAGTTCACTTGCAGAAGACTATTTCTATTTATTAACTCCTAAAATTCTTTAAGATAACGTTAATAGTATTACTGGATTATTTTCTCTTTTCTAGCTGAAAAAATTATAAAATTCCATTTTTTTTGTTACCACAGTAATTTATTTAAAATGATTTTAGACTTCATTCTATATACAATAGAAACTAAAAAATGGTTCAAAAATGAAAATTAACTCCTGAAATTATTCAAGATAACGTTAATAGTATTACTTTATTATTTTCTCTTAATGCTGAAAAAATTATAAAATTCCATTTTTTTGTTTGTTACCACAGTAATTTATTTAAAATGATTTTAGACTTCATTCTATATACAATAGAAACTAGAAAATGGTTCAAAATTGAAAACATCTTGGAATTATTATTAAAACGTCTCATATTAAATAAATTATGTTCATATTTAACTACTCTTCTATTAAACAGGACTAATTTCACAAATTTTCCTAAAAATGAGTTCAAATTTAGTAATTGTACCATTAAAAGATTATAGCAAAGAGTTCTTACTTACTTATATAACGTGATTCATAATCTTTCAATTTCCCTCCTTGTATTTACTAGGTGTATATAGATACTTGAAAATACACATAACAAATAAATGAAATGATCAAAACATTATATTTTAGTTAACTATATAATGCTATAGTAAAGGCTATATATATTCTGTGCCCGTAAGTAGTATTACATCCTAATTGTCTCTCGAAATAAATAGAAATACTCGTACAGTATAATTACTTTTTGTTGATGCTACTTATTTAGGTGGTATTATTTGCCTACATTAAATTGGTGCACCCGAATACTGAAATTACAATTTAAATTGTTTAACTTCTAACAGCAATGATAGACTAGTCATATATATTGATGATGTATATTATGTATATATATTCTCAATTAGAATACGAATTTTGACATTTGTTAAATATTTTTGTCAAATCCAAAGTTTGATATCGAAAGAAGACTCCCTCTTAGATCGAAACTTGCTTAATAATTTCGAGACAAATCATGTTGGTTAAAGACCTGGTTCTGTTTATGACATTAAAAATATACTATATGCGAACTATACGATTCCATCCCTGTTTATTACTTTGACTTATGTATTTTCTACATGAAATGGAAATATTCACAAAAGCGTTAGTTTTGTATTAAAAGAAAATTACATGATTATTCAAAATATCCTTTTATTTTAAGACTTAATTAATTTTAAAAAGAAAGGGAAGTCATTGATTATAATAGGAATATTTTTTTTCAGCAATTAATTAATAGAAATCTGTTGAATTTTGAAAATTTTATGTTTAAATAAAATTTAATAAGTTGTTAAAGACTAAAGTATTAATATTCTGACTTGAGTTAAACGTTTGCACTGGCAAATCCTTTTCTTCCATGTTCCTCCGGAACATCGTGATATTGCTTAGAAACGTACAATTACGCTTACAGTTTTAAAGTTTTAGAACCCGCATTCAAACCTCTCGATTGATGCGTGATCTTATAAGATATCCCACAGATATGTCAAAGCATCCCATCTTTGCTCAAACATTAAAACAAGCCACAGACCGCTATAGTGACCTTCTCCGTGAAAATATTTTTGTAATGAATCCTCTATCTCTCGTAGTTTTTCATTTTATACTATTAGCAACCACTTCCTTCCGCGTAGACTTGTGGTCAACTGATAGTTTTTGATTGGTTAATTTGTAATCTCGCTTTCTTCCTCGGGTACTGAGTTCTTCTTGCAACTATGCTGGACTTCAAATCTCACAAGTTCACAAAATGTTTTTTTTTAAAACATTTTACAACAGTTTATATTTTAAATAATAAAAACATATTCTATTCTGTTGTCTAACTGGACAAACTGTTTATACAACACAAGTAATGCTACTTCAATGCAGATTATTCCTACCCCACTTGTCTTTTTCTCATACTAATATGCGAAATAACATGAAGGTCTACCTTCAAGAACGAAGTCTTGAAGTGAGTTATGATTTTCCCTTCTTGTATACCGCACTGTAGCGTCATGTCAACTTATATTTCTTTAACCTTATTAGTTCCTCAAGCATACGGATAGGGTCATAAAACTCTATAATCCCGATAAAGAGAAGAGGGGTGTAAACGATGATGCCCTGAATGGGTCACATTTCTTCCCCTCTTGTATACCGGACAGTAGGCGTTATATCAACTTATATTTCTTTAACCTTATTAGTTCCTCAAGCATACGGATAGGGTCATAAAACTCTATAATCCCGATAAAGAGAAGAGGGGTGTAAACGATGATGCCCTGAATGGGTCACATTTCTTCCCCTCTTGTATACCGGACAGTAGGCGTTATATCAACTTATATTTCTTTAACCTTATTAGTTCCTCAAGCATACGGATTTTTTTTTTTTTTTTTTTTTTTTTTTTTTTTTTTTTTCCTGGCGAAAAACCAATTGTGGTTATCATCGCCAAACAAAATCTAATCGAACGCAATTTTTTTAAATAAATTTAAATACAACAAAAATTAAAAATAACAAAAAAAACAACAACAATAAATAACAAAAAACAACAATAAACCTATAACAACGAAAAAATTCTTAAAAAACTAAATAACAAAATAACAACAAAGAACAATATAACTGTAAATAAATAATAACAATATTTAAAACAATAATAGGTAACAGTTTACCAATAAATAAATTTCAATAACAATAACAAGAACACAAAATAAATTAAATTAAAATAAATAAAAGAAACAGAGAATTATATGTATAAAAAAATATATATATTTATGTATTAAATTTTAAAAAATATTTTCAAGTGGTGCAAGAAAGCGATGACTCTGTCAATGGCCAAGGCATCGTCCCTTAGCACCACCTTCAAACTCCCTTTTAAATTAAAAAGGCCACGAATATTGCTTACATTCACACAGTCTACTAAAATATGTTTTATTGTGAAGATATCACCGCAATATTGGCATATTGGTGGATCTTCACGCCTCATCAAATATCCATGAGTTGCAAAAGAGTGGCCAACGCGAAGGCGTGTAACCACCACTTCCTCCCTACGTTTTGAACGAATTGAAGACCTCCATGGACGGACGGTATCTTTAATTTCCCTCAGCTTATTATGAATCACGGTATGCCACTCGTCATTCCAAGCAGCGAGCAATAAATGTTTCGCGAAACACACATAATCGGATGCCATAACTAGTTGAGTAATAGGCACCAAACTTGTAGCTTTCTTCGCCGCTTCATCCGCTTTTGTGTTTCCAAGTATTCCGCAATGTCCAGGAACCCAACAGAAAGTTACCCCCACACCCCTCAATTGAAGCCTGTGTACAGCACACAAAATGTCCCCAACTAAAGGGTTGTTAGAGAAAACATCCTGAAGAGCCTGAAGAGCACTTTTGGAATCCGAACACAAAAGATAATGCGAGGATCGAGATTGAATGACGGTCAAAGCTTTAAAAATAGCAAATAGTTCTGCCGTGAAAACACTGCAAGCTGAGGGCAATCCGTACGTGTAGGTACTACCAGATGCATAAAACGCACACCCAACGCCATTGTCCAGTTTAGATCCATCAGTGAAAATAATTTCACTGTGTTGGTGAGATTTATAAATGGATGAAAATTCCTGGTGGTAGACCACAACAGGAGTATCGTGTTTTATATAACTGGACAATGAAAAATCAAAGCGGGGCGTTTTTATTTTCCATGGAGGTAGATAGCACATTTGTCGTTCAAACATAGTTGGAAGTTGCAACTCAAGGTCATCCAATATTCTTATCGTTCGTATGCCAAATGGAGCGGTCGAACGTTGACGTGTATTGTACACTTGATTTAACGTATTATGAAAGACTATATCAAATGCTGGGTGGTTGGGTTTGCTTCGAAGAACAGAAACGTAAGATATTTGTAGCATCTGACGTCGTCTAGAAAGGGCAGGTTCCCCAGCTTCGACAAGAAGACTAGGGATTGGGCTAGTTCTAAATGCACCAGTAGCCAGTCTAAGTCCAGAGTGGTGGATGGTATCAAGAGTTTTCAGAACTGTAGGTCGTGCAGATGAGTAGACTTGACAACCATAATCTATGCGCGATCTAACGACTGCGCGATAAAACCGAAGCATACTAGTTCTGTCTGCTCCCCAATTCGTACCACTAAGGACTCTTAACATATCCAATTTCTTGCTGCATTTCACCTTCAAATCACGAACATGTGGACTCCATGAGAGTCTTTTATCAAATAAAAGACCCAAAAATCGAACACTATCCGTGGTTTGAAGCTGAGCCCCGTCAAGATAAAGGATCGGCTCCTGGTGTTGCCTACGACGACTAAATGCTACACATTGGGTCTTCGAAGCAGAGAATTTGAAACCTGTAGATTTTGACCATTCCTCTAACCTGTATATTGCTAACTGCAAAGATCTTTCCGCTGTTGCCATACTACGAGCAGGCACATATAAACAAAAGTCATCCACAAAAAGGGAACAGTGTACCGGAGATCGTATATTGCTGGTGATACTATTTATTGCAACGGCAAATAGCGTGACGCTCAGCACGCTGCCCTGCGGTACACCATTCTCCTGTGTACAGCTGTTTGAATACGTGCCTCCAAGTCGAACGCGGAAAGATCTGTTTGAAAGAAAGTTAGCGATGAATGCTAGGATATTCCCTTGTATACTCCATGATTTCAGAGTGTTCAGAATTCCTCTTTTCCATGCCATATCATATGCCTTTTCAAGGTCAAAGAAAACAGCAACGAGCGTTTGACGCAAGAGAAAGGCATCTTGAATAGCGGATTCTAACAAAACCAATTGGTCAACTGATGAGCGTCCTAGTCTGAAACCACATTGTTCGTTGCTAAGAAGGTTGTTGGTTTCTAGGTACCAGACAAGACGGCGGTTGACCATCTTCTCCAGTAGTTTGCACAAGACGCTTGTAAGTGATATAGGCCTGTAACTACTGGGGTTGGTTTTGTCCTTACCTGGCTTCAAAAGAGGAATTACAGTCGATTCTAACCATGCTTCGGGGAAAGAGCGCTCCTCGAATAAACGATTGTATACTCGAAGGAGGACAAGTTTCGCCGATGATGGTAGATGTTTTAGCATGGAGTACACAATGGAATCAGGACCTGGTGCAGAATCCTTCGTTGACGCAAGAGCTGACTCCAATTCCCCTATAGAGAAAGGAGTGTTTAAAGGAGAGTCCTCAGACGACCCAACAGTAAACGGTATTGCTTCTTCCTTCAGTTTATAAATCTGGAATAATCTATCATAGGCTGTAGTAGCAGAAAAGTTAGAAAAAGATGTTCCAAGTACATTAGCAATGTCATCACCGTTTGTGATTAATCTCCCATCCGGTTGCTTCAGCGCAATGGCTGGCAACGGAGTGGAAGTACCACAAACTGATCTTACCTTCCTCCACACTGTGGAAGACGGAGTTGTTCGTCTAATTGTGCTAATGTACTGTTCCCAAGAGTTCTTTCTACTCAGCCCAAATATCCTCCGTGCTTTCGCACGGAGTATTTTATATTCCTGAAGGTTTCCATTCGTTGGGTGTCGTTTAAATTTCCTAAGAGCTCTTCGTCGTAAACGGAGGATTTCTGTGCATTCATCGTTCCACCACGGCACAGGCGGTCGGCGTGGATGCGTAGAGGTTTTCGGAATGGTCTTTTCAGCGGCATTTAAAATTGCTTTCTTAAAATTTTCTATATTTTCATCAATGGGTGTCAAATAATCCATGTCAAGTGATACAAGGTATTTCGAGTATGAGTCCCAGTTGGCTTTTCGCAAAATCCAACTGGGATTTCGGGTATAACAGGGTTGGGAGTCACATAAACTGATCTTAATAGGCACATGGTCGCTTCCATACAAATCAATGAGTACCGACCATGTGCATCTAGTAGCTAATTGAGGGCTGCAAATCGATAGGTCAACAGCTGTCCATCCACCAGTAGATGCTGCCAAATGAGTAGGGGAACCGTCATTTAGCAGATATAGGTCTAGTTCCGTTCTCACACTCTCAACAAGGTCACCTCGAGAGTTCCTAGTCGGAGATCCCCAAGACGAATGGTGGGCATTAAAATCCCCTACCAATAAGAACGGAGTGGGTAACTGGCTTATTAAATTCACTAAATCACTGTGATGCAGGTTTTCTTGTGGTGGCAAGTAGACACAACACACAGTGATTTTATACGGGACAGCTGTTTGAACGGCTACTGCTTGTAAAGGAGTTATTAAGTTTAGAGAAACAGCATCGATACAGTCACGGGCTAGGATGGCTACGCCACCTCTAGCTCGTTCTTCTGTAACGAAGTCCGATCTAAAAACTGAATACTCCCTTAAATGGAAATTATGCGATTCGTGGAGATGTGTCTCCTGTAGACATACAAACATTGGGTACACATCTCGCACGAGTACTTTAAGTTCTTCTATGTGACTCCTAACACCGTTGACGTTCCATTGTATCACTGACTTGCTAAGCAAAGACATTTATTAGCTTAGCAAAGGGTTTATTTGACACCCATTGGTGCTCTCTCCTTTCTTGCCTGGGACGTTTTTAGACGTCTCAGGCTTACATTTCTCAGATTCCATATCCACCCGTTCAGGGATGGAATCTGAGGAAGTTTTGGGTTTAGGAGGGGTAGTTTTCACAATCCCTCCTTTGTTAGCATTTTTCTTAATGCCCGGTAATGACGGTGGCGATGTGGTCTGTCGTAACACTGGTCTACGTGGTTTGGATTTTTCCGTCTTCTGCACAGAAGGTTTATTACCCGTTGATAATATCTTCTGCACAGAAACACAAGGCTCGCTTAGTGATTTATTTCGTGTTCCAATCCCCCCAGTGGAAGGGACAGGTACACGAGGTAAAACATTATCCGTTGCTGCAGGTTGTAGCAAATTCAAGGACGGACCATTCGTGACTATGGACAAAAGGCGAGAAACTTGTTCAGTTAGAACTTCAATTTTTTTCGACAGCTCGGCACAGTTGTTACAGGACGATTTGGAAGCGGTCAGAGTAGCGGCATAAGTCTTACTGTCTGCCTTCGGCTGAGTAGATCTATAGAGTTTTTTGGCCTCTGGAAACGACAGCTTGTCTTTCGCCATGATGCCTAGGATAGCTTTCTCTTCCTTAAAAGTAGGGCAGTTGTAGGATCGCGCTGGGTGGTCACCACCACAGTTGGCGCATTTCGGAGAATTGACACATTCCTTATCATCATGGCCTTCAACGCTACATATACCGCATACGTTCTGCTTCGAACAGGTAGAGCTGATATGCCCAAATCGCTGGCACTTGAAGCAGCGCCTAGGGTTAGCCACGTATGGTCTCACTGAGAGCCTTTGGTAACCTGCATGTAAGTATTCGGGTATTTCCGGCTTTCCAAAAGTGACGATAAAAGAAGCTGTTGCTACTTTTTCTCCTTTGTCCATTTTCATTATATTGACAACGTCCGTAACTGACTGAGACGAGAGTTCGGATTTAATTTCATCAACCGGAAGGTACATTAAATCCCTACATGTGATAACCCCCTTTGAATAATTCAAGGATCTATGGGGAGCCACAGATACCTTGACCTGATCAAAGAAAGAGGTCATTTTAGATAGAGCACATGTTTGTCTCTCGGTGGAAGTCGCAACTAACAGTGTTCCGTTTCTGAGTTTCTTAATAGAGGCTACTGGACCTCCAGCACAGGCAGTAATAGCCTTGTTGATCAGGAAAGGAGAAACTTTGGAAAGATCTTTCCCTTCTTCGGCACTAGATACAACTAAGTACTTTGCTGATGGCAATGTCTGTGACGTTGCCACCATCAACTTTTTACTCAAATCTTTAGTAATTATATCGTCAGGAGAATCCTGGCGTGTTCTTTTTAAACTAGTCATATTTGACGTGGTTTTGGAATCCATAAATATTTTTTGCCAGCCATCGTGTCAAGCGTTACGGGCGAGACTATAGGAACGGGTACACCCTTGGATCACATTAAGATCATTTCCAACCCTCAGAACTCTGAGGCCTATAGCTTTTCTCCTTAGCTCGACTGGATGGGCATCAGTCGAGGACTCGTAATACTGTGCACGGGCTCCGACACCCGTGCACCGCGGACACTCCCTGACCAAGGACCGAAGCGGCTGGTAGACCAGAAACCGCGCTTACGTCTTCGGCAGAGCAAGCTCACATCAGCGTCCCAGACCAGAGTTTGTCACGCTCTGGACTTTTCAGCACTCCCAACGCGCAACGGTTCTGACCAGTCAAAATTCCCTAAGCGAAGATGTAAGTTTTGAAATGTGTATAGATTGTGTTGGTGTGTGTATGTGTGTATGTATGTTTTTGTGAGTGGTGTAGTGTTAGGCTAGGGTACCGCGAAGGACGCCAAATCCCTCGTAGGTGCGGCTAGTCCGCACCCCCCTGCGGGATCAAGCATACGGATAGGGTCATAAAACTCTATAATCCCTATAAAGAGAAGGGGGTGTAAACGATGATGCCATGAATGGGTCACATTTCTTCTCCTCTTGTATACCGGACAGTAGCGTTATATCAACTTATATTTCTTTAACCTTATTAGTTCTTCAAGCATACGGATAGGGTCATAAAACTCTATAATCTCTATAAAGAGAAGGGGGTGTAAACGATGATGCCCTGAATGGGTCACATTTCTTCCCCTCTTGTATACCGGACAGTAGCGTTATATCAACTTATATTTCTTTAACCTTATTAGTTCCTCAAGCATACGGATAGGGTCATAAAACTCTATAATCCCGATAAAGAGAAGAGGGGTGTAAACGATGATGCCCTGAATGGGTCACATTTCTTCCCCTCGTGTATACCGGACAGGGTCATAAAACTATATTAATCCCTATAAAGAGAAAGGGGTGTAAACGATGATGCCCTGAATGGGTCACATTTCTTCCCCTCGTGTATACCGGACAGGGTCATAAAACTATATTAATCCCTATAAAGAGAAAGGGGTGTAAACGATGATGCCCTGAATGGGTCACATTTCTTCCCCTCTTGTATACCGGACAGGGTCATAAAACTATATTAATCCCTATAAAGAGAAAGGGGTGTAAACGATGATGCCCTGAATGGGTCACATTTCCTCCCCTCTTGTATACCGGACAGTAGGCGTTATATCAACTTATATTTCTTTAACCTTATTAGTTCCTCAAGCATACGGATAGGGTCATAAAACTCTATAATCCCGATAAAGAGAAGAGGGGTGTAAACGATGATGCCCTGAATGGGTCACATTTCTTCCCCTCGTGTATACCCCACTGTAGCGTCATGTCAACTTATATTTCTTTAACCTTATTAGTTCCTCAAGCATACGGATAGGGTCATAAAACTCTATAATCCCGATAAAGAGAAGAGGGGTGTAAACGATGATGCCCTGAATGGGTCACATTTCTTCCCCTCGTGTATACCCCACTGTAGCGTCATGTCAACTTATATTTCTTTAACCTTATTAGTTCCTCAAGCATACGGATAGGGTCATAAAACTCTATAATCCCGATAAAGAGAAAGGGGTGTAAACGATGATGCCCTGAATGGGTCACATTTCTTCCCCTCGTGTATACCCCACTGTAGCGTCATGTCTACTTATAATTCATTATCCTTAGTAGTTGATGATGCCCTGAAGTGGGTCACGATGGTTCGCCTCTTCTAAACACTACTGCAGCCTATTGTCTACTCATAGGTTCTTTAACCTGATTAGTTCCTCGTGCATACGAATATGATCATAAAACTCTCAATGATACCGATAACACGTGGGAGTCTAAACGATGATGGCCTGAGTGGGTCGCATTTCGTTCCCTCTTGTATACCCCACTGTAGCACCAAGTCTATTTATAATTCTGTATCCTTATTAGTTCCTCGTGCATACGAATATGATCATAAAACTCTCAATGATACCGATAACACGTGGGAGTCTAAACGATGATGGCCTGAGTGGGTCGCATTTCGTTCCCTCTTGTATACCCCACTGTAGCGTCAAGTCTATTTATAATTCTGTATCCTTATTAGTTCCTCGTGCATACGAATATGATCATAAAACTCTCTATGAGGCCGATAACACGTGGGAGTCTAAACGATGATGGCCTGAGTGGGTCGCATTTCGTTCCCTCTTGTATACCCCACTGTAGCGCCAAGTCTATTTATAATTCTGTATCCTTATTAGTTCCTCGTGCATACGAATATGATCATAAAACTCTCTATGAGGCCGATAACACGTGGGAGTCTAAACGATGATGGCCTGAGTGGGTCGCATTTCGTTCCCTCTTGTATACCCCACTGTAGCGTCAAGTCTATTTATAATTCTGTATCCTTATTAGTTCCTCGTGCATACGAATATGATCATAAAACTCTCTATGAGGCCGATAATACGTGGGAGTCTAAACGATGATGGCCTGAGTGGGTCGCATTTCGTTCCCTCTTGTATACCCCACTGTAGCGCCAAGTCTATTTATAATTCTGTATCCTTATTAGTTCCTCGTGCATACGAATATGATCATAAAACTCTCTATGAGGCCGATAACACGTGGGAGTCTAAACGATGATGGCCTGAGTGGGTCGCATTTCGTTCCCTCTTGTATACCCCACTGTAGCGCCAAGTCTATTTATAATTCTGTATCCTTATTAGTTCCTCGTGCATACGAATATGATCATAAAACTCTCTATGAGGCCGATAACACGTGGGAGTCTAAACGATGATGGCCTGAGTGGGTCGCATTTCGTTCCCTCTTGTATACCCCACTGTAGCGCCAAGTCTATTTATAATTCTGTATCCTTATTAGTTCCTCGTGCATACGAATATGATCATAAAACTCTCTATGAGGCCGATAACACGTGGGAGTCTAAACGATGATGGCCTGAGTGGGTCGCATTTCGTTCCCTCTTGTATACCCCACTGTAGCGCCAAGTCTATTTATAATTCTGTATCCTTATTAGTTCCTCGTGCATACGAATATGATCATAAAACTCTCTATGAGGCCGATAACACGTGGGAGTCTAAACGATGATGGCCTGAGTGGGTCGCATTTCGTTCCCTCTTGTATACCCCACTGTAGCGCCAAGTCTATTTATAATTCTGTATCCTTATTAGTTCCTCGTGCATACGAATATGATCATAAAACTCTCTATGAGGCCGATAACACGTGGGAGTCTAAACGATGATGGCCTGAGTGGGTCGCATTTCGTTCCCTCTTGTATACCCCACTGTAGCGCCAAGTCTATTTATAATTCTGTATCCTTATTAGTTCCTCGTGCATACGAATATGATCATAAAACTCTCTATGAGGCCGATAACACGTGGGAGTCTAAACGATGATGGCCTGAGTGGGTCGCATTTCGTTCCCTCTTGTATACCCCACTGTAGCGCCAAGTCTATTTATAATTCTGTATCCTTATTAGTTCCTCGTGCATACGAATATGATCATAAAACTCTCTATGAGGCCGATAACACGTGGGAGTCTAAACGATGATGGCCTGAGTGGGTCGCATTTCGTTCCCTCTTGTATACCCCACTGTAGCGCCAAGTCTATTTATAATTCTGTATCCTTATTAGTTCCTCGTGCATACGAATATGATCATAAAACTCTCTATGAGGCCGATAACACGTGGGAGTCTAAACGATGATGGCCTGAGTGGGTCGCATTTCGTTCCCTCTTGTATACCCCACTGTAGCGCCAAGTCTATTTATAATTCTGTATCCTTATTAGTTCCTCGTGCATACGAATATGATCATAAAACGCTCTATGAGGCCGATAACACGTGGGAGTCTAAACGATGATGGCCTGAGTGGGTCGCATTTCGTTCCCTCTTGTATACCCCACTGTAGCGCCAAGTCTATTTATAATTCTGTATCCTTATTAGTTACTCATGTATACGGATATGATCATAAAACTCTCTATGAGGCCGATAACACGTGGGAGTCTAAACGATGATGGCCTGAGTGGGTCGCATTTCGTTCCCTCTTGTATACCCCACTGTAGCGCCAAGTCTATTTATAATTCTGTATCCTTATTAGTTACTCATGTATACGGATATGGTCATAATACCCCGCTGTAGGGCCACGTATAAGTATAATTCTTTATCCTTATTAGTTCCTCATGCATACGGATATGGTCATAATACCCCGCTGTAGGGCCACGTATAAGTATAATTCTTTATCCTTATTAGTTCCTCATGCATACGGATATGGTCATAATAACCCGTTGTAGGGTCACGTATACGTATAATTCTTTGTCCTTATTAGTTCCTTATGCATACGGATATGGTCATGAAACCCCGCTTTAGGGTCACGTATAAGTATAGTTCCTTATTATTATTAGTTCCTCATATACGGATATGGTCATAATACCCCGCTGTAGGGTCACGTAAAAGTATAATTCTTTATCCTTATTAGTTCCATATGCATACGGATATGGTCATAATACCCCGCTGTAGGGTCACGTAAAAGTATAATTCTTTGTCCTTATTAGTTCCTTATGCTTACGGATATGGTCAAAAAACCCCGCTGTAGGGCCACGTATAAGTATAATTCTTTATCCTTATTAGTTCCTCATGTATACGGATATGGTCATAATACCCCGCTGTAGGGTCACGTATAAGTATAATTCTTTATCCTTATTAGTTACTAATGTATACGGATATGGTCATAATACCCCGCTGTAGGGTCACTTATAAGTATAGTTCTTTATTCTTATTAGTTCCTCACATACGGATATGGTCATAACACCCCGCTGTAGGGTCACGTATAAGTATAATTCTGTATCCTTATTAGTTACTCATGTATACGGATATGGTCATAATACCCCGCTGTAGGGTCACATATAAGTATAATTCTTTATCCTTATTAGTTACTCATGTATACGGATATGGTCATAATACCCCGCTGTAGGGTCACGTATAAGTATAATTCTTTATCCCTATTAGTTCCTCACATACGTATATGGTCATAACACCCCGCTGTAGGGTCACGTATAAGTATAATTCTGTATCCTTATTAGTTACTCATGTATACGGATATGGTCATAATACCCCGCTGTAGGGCCACGTATAAGTATAGTTCTTTATTCTTATTAGTTCCTCACATACGTATATGGTCATAACACCCCGCTGTAGGGTCACGTATAAGTATAATTCTGTATCCTTATTAGTTACTCATGTATACGGATATGGTCATAATACCCCGCTGTAGGGCCACGTATAAGTATAGTTCTTTATTCTTATTAGTTCCTCACATACGTATATGGTCATAACACCCCGCTGTAGGGTCACGTATAAGTATAATTCTGTATCCTTATTAGTTACTCATGTATACGGATGTGGTCATAATACCCCGCTGTAGGGTCACGTATAAGTATAATTCTTTATCCCTATTAGTTACTCATGTATACGGATATGGTCATAATACCCCGCTGTAGGGCCACGTATAAGTATAGTTCTTTATCCTTATAAGTTACTCATGTATACGGATATGGTCATAATACCCCGCTGTAGGGCCACGTATAAGTATAGTTCTTTATCCTTATAAGTTACTCATGTATACGGATATCGTCATAAAATCCCGCTGTAGGGTCACATATAAGTATAATTCTTTATCCTTATTAGTTACTCATGTATACGGATATGGTCATAATACCCCGCTGTAGGGCCACTTATAAGTATAGTTCTTTATTCTTATTAGTTCCTCACATACGTATATGGTCATAACACCCCGCTGTAGGGTCACGTATTAGTATAATTCTGTATCCTTATTAGTTACTCATGTATACGGATATGGTCATAATACCCCGCTGTAGGGTCACGTATTAGTATAATTCTGTATCCTTATTAGTTCCTCACATACGGATATGGTCATAACACCCCGCTGTAGGGTCACGTATAAGTATAATTCTTTATCCTTATTAGTTACTAATGTATACGGATATGGTCATAACACCCCGCTGTAGGGTCACGTATAAGTATAATTCTGTATCCTTATTAGTTACTCATGTATACGGATATGGTCATAATACCCCGCTGTAGGGCCACGTATAAGTATAGTTCTTTATCCTTATTAGTTACTCATGTATACGGATACGGTCATAAAATCCCGCCGTAGGGTCACGTATAAGTATAGACCTTCATCCTTATTAGTTACTCATGTATACGGATATCGTCATAATACCCCGCTGTAGGGCCACGTATAAGTATAGTTCTTTATCCTTATTAGTTACTCATGTATACGGATATCGTCATAAAATCCCGCTGTAGGGTCACGTATAAGTATAGACCTTCATCCTTATTAGTTACTCATGTATACGGATATCGTCATAATACCCCGCTGTAGGGCCACGTATAAGTATAGTTCTTTATCCTTATTAGTTCCTCATGTATACGGATATCGTCATAATACCCCGCTGTAGGGCCACGTATAAGTATAGTTCTTTATCCTTATTAGTTCCTCATGTATACGGATACGGTCATAAAATCCCGCCGTAGGGTCACGTATAAGTATAGACCTTCATCCTTATTAGTTACTCATGTATACGGATATCGTCATAATACCCCGCTGTAGGGTCACGTATAAGTATTGTTCTTTATCCTTATTAGTTCCTCATGTATACGGATATGGTCATAATACCCCGCTGTAGGGTCACGTATAAGTATTGTTCTTTATCCTTATTAGTTACTCATGTATACGGATATCGTCATAATACCCCGCTGTAGGGTCACGTATAAGTATTGTTCTTTATCCTTATTAGTTCCTCATGTATACGGATATGGTCATACAACTGACTATGATCCCGATAAATAGGAGGAGTCTAAACGATGATGCCCTAAAGGAGTCATGTTTCATTCCTCTTCTAATTACTACTGCACTGTCATGTCTACTTATAATTCCTTATAGATCGTTGGTAGTGGTTATAGGGGAGACAATGACATGAAGTGTATAATCGTGTACCTGAATTAGATCTACTCTCTACTGGGATAATAATTGAGTTATCTTTCCCTTTCTCACCGTTGTAAAAATAATATTAAAGAAAAGTAAGTGAAATTAGGTACTAATTAGTATTAGTTATTAGAACAATTTATTTTTTTACTATAATATATGAAATTATATAACATGTGTTTGTAACTGTTATGCTAATTTATCTTTTCTTGTAAATATATACCTGCATTAGATACAAAATAACCTAGAGTGGAAAACACAAAGTTAACCACCAACTTCAACGGTTCACAATAGTATGTCACAATATTCAGGATATGTAAATACGACTTAGGATTGACAGCAGGTTGTACTTGTGTTATTAAGAGGTTATTTAAAAAACGAAAGCTATACTTTAACCTCCAAATTGTGCAAATGAGTCGTACAACAATTTTATACACTAAGTTGACAACAGTGTCGTAACAAACGATCAGCTGTTTAACTAAAACAACCAACTTATGTTGACTTCATAGTTATATGAAGATAACGCTATATGATCATACATTTACACTTAAATAGCTGTTTATTGAAATAAAGATTATTTAAAAATAAAAATATTGACAGCGTTGTAACCAACATATTGTTAGCAAAGCTTACCCTTTACGCATATTGATTATAAGAGTTTACGTTGGAACCTAAAACTAATCGACACGACAGATTTATATTGTGAAAATTTTTATAGAACTTGGGGATAATTCAATGACACATTAACTTATATAAATCTTATTTAAAAAAAAAAAAAAAAAAACTGTTAGTGATTCTAGCGTAAAGGAAACTTAATATAATACAGTAGAACCTCGCTATTCGCGGTTGGAAAAATTACCACATTTTTCGCTAATATGTATCTATTACCGTATTTTGGAAGAAAGACAAGAACTACAAAACAAAATCAGCTGAAAAATCATTGTTCCAGAAAAATCTAGTGTAGCAGAACATATAATAGACATAAACCATAGTTTAGATTTCAATAATATTAAGTTAATGAAAAATGTTAACAACATAAGTTTATTAAATGTATTTGAAAGTATTTATGTATATAAATGTAGACATAATAATTTAATGAATTGTGGCAATGGGCCTATTCCTAATTCAGTTTTATATTCCTTGATTGATTAAATTTAAAAAACAGCTGATTTTAAGTGACAATGCTTAAGACAAAATAAAACAATAAATTTATAACCTCAATATTTTTTGCTATTTATGTTACGTTGTAAATTAAATTAATTTTATTCAGTACTTCTGAAGATGGTTACATGGTAACCGAAATGTACATCAAGTGAATAAATAAAGTTATATTGTGGTTATTGGGTTTGTTATTTAAAATATTATAACATTAGGCCATAGTTGCTCAAGAAATCATTAAAGAAAGAAGTTGTTGAATTAAATTTTGGAATCTGAACGATAACTTACCAAATACATTACAATCTACTGCAAAACCTAAAGATATGAAACTACATCAGAACAAGCTAGCATCAACAGGAATGTTTGGCAGGTTTTTATAAACATTAATTTATTTTAAATTAAAACTTGATTTCTAACATATTATTAATTGAAAATAAAAATTTATAAAATATAAACAACAAAAGAGAGACACATTTCTCTTATGTTGACAAAGGTATTTTTCTGTTATTTCAAAATTTGTTTTTACACAATCGTTTACTCAGAGAATGAAATTACGTAATTATTTCAAATATAAAATTCAAATATGGCTTTATCAAACAAATAAATAATAATGTTGATAATTGTATATAAATATGAATAAAAATGCAGATAAGTGTATGTACAGAAAGATAATTTATTATGTAAAATCCCAAATAAGTAATATTTGTAAAACTATGTACTAATGAATACAGGAAAGTGAATCAAAATAATTTAGGCTAGTAGAGCTTGATTATACCTTCATATGATTTAATATGGTGAATAAGTTTAGGATTTGGAAAATAAAAAAGAAATGGCAGAGTATATAAAAAAATTAAAAGGTTATAAAGATAATAAATTAAAATTAAATTAAATTAAATTTATTTGTATAAAAAATACACAATTTAACTTTAAATTCAAATTAATAATTATTGTGTGTAACTAAAAAACCTGTACATCTAAATAAGTTGAGAATCAGTTATAAAATTGATTAAAAACAAAGATGTTATTTTCTAAATGCAATTATTTTGCTTTTGTATAATTGATCTTCACTAGTGTATAACCATAACATAGTCTTTAAGCCAGAGTATCTCTCAAAGAATCCTTGACCCCAATAAAGCGTAAAGAGCCTATAGGAAGGTAATTGGTTTTAAATTCAAGAGTTAGTTCTTCTGAAAGATCTAATTTCTTGGGAGACAGGTTTTGAACCAGAGTTCAAACTCAGTAGATCATTACTTTCTTACGGAAAAGATATAGTGTAGCATCAAAGAGCTGGCCCGATTTAAAAAGGATGGTAGGTTCCTTAGTAGAAAGTATAAACGAGTAAGTTGAGATGGTGAACTGAGGTAAAAAATAGAAAAGGTCCGAAGGAGTGTGTTACAATCGTCAACGGATTGGCTTACTCCAAAAGTGCTAGTTCCTGGTGGTGCACTCAACAAGAAATGATTCGTCATCTCCCATCATTATAGAATAAGCGAGCTACTGAAAAGCTCGAATCATACTAAGAAACGGAAACACAGTAATTCTTGTTTCTGAATCGTTTTCACGTGAGGTAAGAATGTTCTGATAAACAATAAGTTTTTATTCTCCCGTTCAATTTCCTTTTCCTACTCCTCTTGCGGCAAAATATCATTGGTTTTTAATTTCCAGACTCTAATATTGATTATACGAACTTGTACCAACTTTTTGATTCATGCTTTTATTAGTACATTCCTAGCTCTTTAACCTAATTTGAGGCAGGGAAATCAGTTTTTGCGGATCACCTGTCCTCTCTGGTATCCTGACGTTAGAATTATTTCAAAATTGTCTGTCATATTGTCACTTTGATGGATACGACTTTTACACAATTTTCTTCTAAATTAACGTCCTGCTAATGATTATTTTCCGTTGATTCCACATCTGTGATTGAGGAACATTTACCAAAACTTTGGTGAGTTATCATAATTTCTTTCAAGAAAGAAAGACCTTTGAAGTGTTCCATTTGCTAGTCATTATTTCTGCAGCTGCTGTTACAGTCTTTAAACCTGTTACTTTCGTGAGTTCCGAGGTATACTATTTCATGAGATCTGAAAAAATAATTTGTAGTGGCCTTGTAGACTGAAGTAGGAAAGTTAGTAAATATGGACGCTACGGAATGGGTTTTCGTAAACTATCTAGCAAAATAACTTGTAACTAAACTGAAAATGGAATGAATAAAGATCTCAAAACGTGCAACAAGTTTGGAAGCAATGTAATTGAACTTTGGACAGAATGTTACAGACATAAGAAAAACAATATTATTCACGAAATATGTAGTTTTGTAGTAGTTCCTTAAATAGTTTCTTTATATAAGTCTAAAGGTTTACCAACAGCAGACAGTCTTTAATGGCATGTATTTGGTAACTGGAACATCGTTCAGAGCTCTTATTTTACCGTTATTTCAAAGGACTTTATATTCCCATCTTAGAAACAGTATCTCCGCTGCAGAAGTTACACCCGATTTGTTAGAACAAGTGAGGCAAGAAATTGATTTCTTGTCCGATGTTTACCAGATCCCCAATGTCAATCACATCGAAGCCAAGTGAGATTTTTATAATAATCTGCAAAACATATCAATTAATTTCCACATGATTTCAAAGTTGTAAAGTTCTTTTTGGATTTGGTACAACGGTAGTGTAATGTTTAGTGGATTTTATGTAAAATGTACTGACAAATTCAATAAAACATGGCTAAGTCATTAAACAACATAATTTTCAAGATATCTTGACGAAATACGTAAACCTCGTTTTTAAAAAAACATGTTACGTTTAGGTTTGAAGTAAACGAATAAGTAAAATTTAAAAACAAAACTTGTAGAGAATTTAATCTTACTATAATATAGTATATATAAACACATTAACCGTATATATAGCGCGCGCACCACACACACACACACACACACACACACACACACACACACACACACACACACACACACACACACACACACACACGCGCGCGCGCACAAACACACACACACACACACGCGCGCGCGCGCACGCACGCACGCGCGCACACACACACACACACACACAATGACAATTTACAAAACATATTTATACAAAATAACTTAAAATTAAAGACAACATAACAAAAAAATGATAACTTGTGTTATATATAGAACATTAAAAATATTTATAAATTGCAAAGTGATCTGAAACATTTTAAAGCACTACAGTAAACCTATTTTGACATAGCCAGCAATTTTATCAAATATCTGAATAGTTATAATAAATATTGACTCTGAAATATTAGCTAAATATCAAAGGGATTGTTATCATTGTACAAAATACCGATGTCTAACCTCAAATATTGATTCCCATACAAAGGTACTTAATGGAAAGCGGGGTGGGTGAGGAGCATTGGGGTCAGACAAACCTGGTCAAGGTTGATCTCCATGCACGGAACACAACCAATATGTCACAACTTGAGGTCACAGTGTCAATAAAGACAAGGGATAATAGCTGTGAAATGGAATTCAGTTTTAACATTATAAGAGCTCACGTATAGTGTACACACGCACACACACACACGATTACATGTCTAAAACGATATGTGGTTCCAATTTACGGTATACAATTTATAATAAATAAAGGTAATATCTAGTAATTAGTATAGACCTAATAGATTTAGATTTATATTAACTCTAACTAAATATTAGGTATTAATTCATAAGCATGGGAGTGATACAATTTAATAATAGAAAATAGTATTGAACTTATATAAGTCGATTCTTATGATATTATTTAAGTTCTTAAATTCAAACTTTGGTGCTCATTTGTAAGGAAAAATGTTGACAGGATATTGGACCCCTTCTAAAAAGATATTAAATTACAACGAACACAAACTCGCAATCAATTTGTATCCTCATACAGGTTTCACTCATCATCACCTTCATCATTAGGTATAACATAAATTATAAATTACAAAGATAGTTATAGTAAGAGTGTGACCATAGAGAAAATAAATTATTGATTCTGAGTTGGTTTCGTTATTATTAAATTCCTTCTATTAGCTCACACACACACACACACACACACACACACACACACACACACACACACACACACACACACACACACACACACACACACACACACTATATATATATATATGCTGATACGTATTCCTTCACTGACGAAAAAATATGAAAAATAGTTGTTTTGATTCAAGTAGGAATTGATTATAAAAAATTATGTTACATGTTTAGTTATTAAATTGCTTAAAAATGTCAGGAAGTCAGGTAAATTTTGAATAGATGCGGGGGGAATGTGAGTATGTAGAAAAAAAGAACACAATAGACGCCATAGTTAAAGAAAGAACCTTCACCTTAGCTAGAAGTACCCATAGCTATTTATAGCTAAACAAAAATTGGGTACAGTGTTCAGTGTACATGTTTATAGGTTAATGTTGCAAACACCCAAATTGCCCAAAGTACTCAAAAAAGCTGTCTTTAGAACACATCCTTTCAAGGATGTATTGCATCAAACACCGCGAGGACGAAGTTGGAAAATACGAAAAAAACGTACGTATAAAAATATTACCCCCTACTTATCGCCCATTTAGCGGTAACGGCATATTTTAAGGCACATCGCGCCTTAAATTCTCTCCTGTAAGGCGCAAGCCTACCTAACTATGCAAGTATATCTAAGTATGGTCTTCACTTCAAATAATATAAGTGTTAACTAAAATTAGTTTGACAAAAATAAGCCAATAAGAACTTACAAATTTTATATAATGGAGGATGTAATGCGACAATTTCTCAGAACTGGATTTTATCTGTAACAGAAAGGTTTGATTAAAGTACACAAAAATACATGCAATGCAATTAATTGTAATATACATAATAAGCTAGCCTCTAACTCACTCTTAGTCTTATAACACATTCTGATTTCTTGCAATTGTTTAAATTACGAGTATATATGAACAAAATCTATCAAGGTATCTTCTCTCTGCTGGAAAGCTTTCTTAGTACTGTACTATTTTCCTTATAGTCTTACTAAAATAAATTCTAACAGATCATGTTTACCCAAACTTATCTCCTACGTTTACCAAGACCATAGTTTGGAAAACAAAAATTTTATTACATTCTCGCTCTGAAGTTTTTATCTTCCTCCCTTCTCTCACTTCCCGTACGTCAAATAGGCGTATTTGCCACGTGAGAAGAGCGTGTATTCATCACACGGGCGCTTTGAAAACGCTGGTATAACTTCCCGCGCGTTCTAATAAAGTACAATATTGAAAACAATTGAAAAGAACTCACGGGCGATTAAGAGCAGCGTGCGAGTCGTTTCCCATTAAACGAGGTCTTCGGACAGACTTGGATGTTTGCTAAAATTACCTTTTACTTGGAAATTCACTTCACAAAACCGATTGAAACAACAAATTCTTACGGTATGGAATTGCGACTAACTTTCCGTACTGATCTATTCTAATAAGAAATTAATTAATGGATAAAATGACTTTATACTCGTATTATATGCGGAAACTTCTATCAGTTCAAAGAAATGTGTATCGTACTGAAACATCGCATTTTCTAAACAAGCATGATTTTTCAGTTAGTTCACACTCTCCCTATATTTATATATCTTATTTAAATTTTCAATCGTTAATACAATACTTTTTATTCATCCATTTAAGTTGAAATACATTTTTTTTAAACTTGCAGTGGATTGTACTTGATGTTAAAACAGTTTTCTCAAATACCAATTCAATAATTAAATTTAATAATTAATTTCTCTTTCTATTTTAAAATTTGATTTTGTGATTTAGTCATATCTGTATACATATTTATATTAATTGTAATTATTTAATAAAAAAAAATAAAATAAAATTTTCCTTCGTTGACTTGATTAGGATTTAATTGATTTTTTTTCTATTTTACCTATTTAAAAGTCTAACTGAGGAAAACGTCAATAACAGATATAAGAAAAGTAACTCTTTTATTAAACTCGTGTAAGCCTATAATAGTGTAGCACAAAAGCCGAGGAAAAGGAATCAAAGCCATCAACTAGTTCTTGCAAGAATTATTATACATATGGCTTAATTATGCGTTGAACATTTGTATAAGAATTTTAACGTACTATAAAAACCAAACTAAAATAAATAAAGGCAGAACAAGAGGTTTTGTAACGAATTCAAAGAAAACACTCTTTTACATAAAGCGTCCTCCGTTATTATGTCTGGAAGTATATTCGTATTAGAATTATTTTCAAGAAGTCCATCTTATGAAAAACCGCAACATTTATATCATCCTGTATAAAGCCTTTAGAAAGTTAAGATGGCGTTCTTCATGCTCGTTGCCTAAATAAAATTCAGTATTATGGTCTCCCCGCTATAAAGGCTATGCCCTTATAATTCAAATCGCAGGTTTAATTTATGACATCATCCGTGTAGGAGTTCATTGTTCTTCACCGAGGGCGGAGAGGCCTGGAGGGACGGAAACCCTCCTCAAGGTCAACAGCTCTCTCTGATCCGCTCTGTTGCCTTTGTGCAATACTTTTACGTCACATCCACTAATGTCATTTGATCTGCATAACACAGTATTTAAACTAGTCAAGTTTTTCACTGACAATCTTCTAAGTAATACCTACCGGATGTAAAGTATTACTGTACATTGAAAGTTTAAAATTCTTTCTTTCAATCTCCCACAAACATTTCCAACTTATTTCCCAAACTTTCCTGATATTATTCTATATGGTATGGAGATAACTTTTATTGCAGTAAGGCCTACTGTATTAAAAAATAGCATATTTTCTTGAAAAAAATATAACCATCCCATACAAAATATTTTCGCTATCCAATTTAGATCTGATATTTTCCTAAAACCTATAACTTTATAACTTTACGTACGTTAATGCTCGTTGAGTTGGATTCTCCAGGGTATAGTGCAGACCACGTATCCGTGTACTTGGCCTTGAGATATCGCAGTAGTCGAGACGGGAGGTAGAGGGTCAGTATTAATACTTTCCTACAAACATGAAAAGGACTCTCAATTCAGCCCTTAACCATAAGTCCTAATCCTAAATTCCTACCCCCAGCCATTGTAGGTGACAGCAGCCTATGAGTGTTTTTGTAGCTTACCTCTAAAGACGTTTTACATATATTGTTTGGCCTTCCGTAGAAACACAAAGTTTTATAAATAATTCGTCGTATTCTAAATACAGCCTATGAGTGTTTTTGTAGCTTACCTCTAAAGACGCTTTACATATATTGTTTGGCCTTCCGTAGAAACACAAAGTTTTATAAATAATTCGTCGTATTCTAAATACAGCCTATGAGTGTTTTTGTAGCTTACCTCTAATGACGTTTTACGTATATTGTTTGGCCTTCCGTAGAAACACAAAGTTCTATAAATAATTCGTCGTATTCTAAATACAGCCTATGAATGTTTTTGTAGCTTACCTCTAATGACGTTTTACGTATATTGTTTGGCCTTCCGTAGAAACACAAAGTTCTATAAATAATTCGCCGTATTCTAAATACAGCCTATGAGTGTTTTTGTAGCTTACCTCTAAAGACGCTTTACATATATTGTTTGGCCTTCCGTAGAAACACAAAGTTTTATAAATAATGCAAAATTAAATTATAAAAATGTGTTAAGCCACGACGTATATATTTTACGGACACTTGAAGAATAGTTTATTTTCAGATTTTTAATGCCTATCCTTGTTATTTAGGCGACACAAGAATATTTTAACTCTTGGTTTATTAAAATTGTTATATATAAGTGCATATACAATATTTTCATGAAGTGCATATATAATCTAACAATAACTTATATACTTAAGTGACTTAGAAAAATGTTGAAGTTGAGTTCTAAAGATGCTGATTAAATCACATTTATTTTATTAATGCATGTAACAGGTTGTTCCTTTCAGCATTTGATAACGTCACGAAATAAAACCGGTTGTCGAGCCCCCAGTGTTTGTCAACAGTCATAACTGAGTAAGCATCTTACCATACTTGACGTATTTCACCATAGACATTGATCTTATTGAATTATTGCACCGAAATGCCTCTACTTTTTTCACGCTTATAATTTGTTTAGTTTTAAGGCAAATATCGAAACAATTTTCTGTTGGTACTTTTCAAGTAAAACTGAATTTTCAATTCGGAAGACATCGTTAATTTTAATAGCAAAATACATCTCAATACTTCGTCTGCTATTTGTCTTAAAATTAGGAATACATAATTATTTTGACTACTTTTTTTTAAAGTACGAAAGTAAACCTTGTTCTATTATTTATTGTTTATTCAGTAGTAGTAACTCACGCGTATTATTTCTCAACAATTTTTTATTGTTAGTGAAACTGAAAACTGCTTTTAGTCAACCTCTCATGAAATATGCAATAAAGGTTATATAAGATTAGAGAAAACTTCTAGTCCTAGAATAGCCAGACTAACTGAGTAAGGGTCTAAACAATCAACAGTCGGGTTAGAGGGCCTTAACAGGACAGAACCAAGAGGGACAGAAGTATTGTACCTAATAGATTCAATGAAGAAAGTTTTATTTTGTTATAGTACCTTAAGGTATTTATTATTTTAAGCCTCCAGTAATGTTTTTCTTAAGAAAAGAAAGTTTTCAACAATTTTCCTTGACAAATGAAAAAAACTGTTGAATGGAAAGAAAAACTCTATCATTTTATTTTGTTTAACGCGGTAGGACTAAACAAAATATTTCAACAGTCATATTTAATAGATAACAGTAGCGAGATAAAGTAACTGAGAAATATATATTGACTTTTCTATTAAGTCATCGTAATTTGAAAACAAGAAGATTTCAAATATCTCTTATAGTTCAAACATGCACCAACAAACACCAAATCATTGAACGCGTATCAGTTATCTTCAATTCTTTAAATAATGTTTTACAAATTTACGAAATTATTTTATTTAAAAAAAACGTAGATTAATAAAACAGTTACAAAATGCAAACATTTCAGTAACAGATTAGATTATTCGAAAGTTATACATCAATCAAGTCTTCTACCAAGGCCGTGTTTCCACAACTATAATCATCCAATCACGGCCCTCCCGTCCCCTTGGACTTTAAGGTGAATGGGTACACGGAAATAGTGAAGTTCGCTCCATGACCTTTTCTAAGTTACAGCGGGCAAAGCAAAACAGAAGGAAGGTGTACTGGAGGATGGTGAATGGGACCAGGACGCTGCAAACTGGTTTGTTTGAGTTGCCAAGGTGATTGTAAAGCGAATCAAATTATGTCTTTTTTAATTTCCCCACTTATGTAATTAAAAATAATTTCTTGTTCGTACTTCAAACAAACTTTCATTTTTAAACTATTCTGAATCAAAATTTGCAAGAGAATTTTCATTAAATACAGAATCGATTATGTATATTACTGTATTACAGAAAACTAAATGGAACAAATTGTGCAGTAAAGTAAGGATTTCATTGGATGAAATAAAAACTAGCTTTTAAATTATTAAAGTATTGATTAAAATACTATCCCAAGTAGGCAGCATCGACAGGTTTAAAAATTGGTAAAACAACATCAAAAAATTGTAATAAATAATATTAAATTAAGTTAACGCTTGTATTTGAAATCCTATGATTACAAAATTTTATGGCATTAAGTGGAGCATGTTTTTAACAAATCGAGTGCAGAGAGAAAAGAAGTTAATATTGAAACATAAGTAGCCTGCCTGTAACAAATATAATACTTATACTATTAACGTAGACTAGGGGCTTGTAGGGGCGAATGCCCCTATTATTGTATTTTAAACTCTTGTATCGTAATATAATTTTTTAATATAAATTTAATTTAATATAATTCAAGTTTTTCATGGCGAAATTTCCTTATAAATCATATTTTTTGTAAATGGGTTTTAAATTTGTTTTTTTTACCAACCCTATTTTCAATGCAAGTCTTAATGGAAATGGGTTCGTTTTCGTTTGCATGTTAATTCTTTTGATATTAATTTAATTATTAAAATCAGCAGATGTTCCTTCAACAGATGTTTCGTAAAAATATGATGTTTCCTTTTCCAGAACCAGTGATTATTTCTAATTTAATAAACTTGTCAAACATATCTATTACGACAAGACGTACTCTATTAACTAAACCTAATCCCAAGTTCATATTTCTAATTAATCTTTAATACTGTTACACTATTTGTACTCAGCTGTTTTTCATATAATATTTGTACAGCTGTTTCTCAGCTGAAATATTTGAAAATCATATTCAGATGTTTTTCATTGTAATGTATTTCTTATGGAGATTTTTGGTAACTTTAAGTTCCCTACAATTGTTGTAAATCGTGATAAACCTATATTTTCCCCCGCTCCTTCGTGTCAATTCTTTTAATTTGAGCCATCTCCCAGCTCTGTACTACCTTCCAAGCTGCCACAATTTTTCTCTCAAAATTAGGCTTACGCAATTATATATATATATGGATATGTAAACACTTACCTATAGCAGCACTTGCATTCTTTATGCAAAGTGTTCCTTTCCCAACTTGAACCGTAACATACGTCTGGTTTCTCTAAAGAATAGAATGGAGTGGGGACCAATTTACCTATTACTAAAGTGCAATACAGTCTTACTCCATGGTTAGTATGTTGCAATATATAATAGTAATTTACTGTATTGTACCTTATTGTAACATTGCGGACATGTTAACACTTGTCTGCAAAGAATACACCGAATAGAAATATCTATGTATAGAGTAAACATAAATATAAAAGAAATATATAGGCTACCAGTGGGGCAGGTTAAGGACAAAAACAAATAATGTTTCAGGTTTTACATGTCTATTTCACTATTGGAAGAAAATGGTTATGGTAAAAGTCATTAGCAAAATTTGATTATTTCTCTTCAATACGGAAAAATGTACATTAATTTATTCAGCTAAACTAATATTGCGATTTTAATTTAAATAGAACTTTTACAAATCATTTTGAGGGTTATTAGTAAGCATCCATTGTCAGTAAATTGACTTGTAGAGATATTTTTGTTCGTACCTATGTATCAAAATTATATAAGTTTGGGCCTTTATCTAGGATCTAGATCAGGGGTGCTCTACCTTTTTGGAACGGTGGGCCAATTAAATGTTCATTTTTCTCGAGCCGGGCCGCAGGATTAAAATTTCTCGAGTTCAATAATTGGAATACGTCTTATCTAGTTGTGGTTAACTTTCAAATAATACAGACTACATTTCAAATTATAATGTGAGCGTACATCCCATACATAGGCAGCCACTTTATAATTTATGACAGCGTATATACTTGTAACAACGTATTAATGTATCAAATTTTCTACCTTGTTAAATGTTGACACTTGCAGCAAGTATTTAAAGTTTACTACACTGGGATTCAAAACATAAAGCAACTTTTAGCTTGAAAATAAAAAAACATGAAATGAAATCTGAAAAGTGTTTATTTTAGTGGGAAATTTGACACTGTTTTTTTTTTTGATAATTGTTTAATGTCTATATTCATGTTTGTAGTTACTATTTTTAATGTTGATTCCCAGTGAATGTCAGTTAAACGCGTACAAGCTTTAGATTTGATAGATTTCCTTAAAGAAAATACATGCTCACAAATGAAAGTACTACCGAACAAACAAGAAATTTAAAAAAATATTTCTCGCAGATTAACCTTTCCTACGGGCAAGTAATTTTTGTAGAAATCTAATAACGAAACTTCACAGAATTTTGACTTTAACTGAATCCTGTGGTGCAGATCAATAAGTTCCACTTGAATATTGCGTGGTGCATCCGTGCAATCAACACTGAAAGGCGATGCAAAGATTTAAAATAACGTTTCAAATTTATTAAGATCATGAAATCTGTTTCCAAAATCTTCCTTCAAACATTGTATTATATTGCTATATTTCGAGAAGTCCAAGTTGTTAACAGCATTTGTTGAATTCAGCTCAATAAGTAAAATTATATATATATATATATATATATATATATATATATATATATATATATATATTAAAACAACATAGGTCATTCAAATACAAGAATATTTATTAATTTATATCCAAAGCTTTTCGTTGGCAAACAGTACCAACATCATCAGAAATGAAAATTACAATAAATTATTGTAATTTTCATTCCTAATGATGTTGGTACTGTTTGCCAACGAAAAGCTTTGGATATAAATTAATAAATATTCTTGTATTTGAATGACCTATGTTGTTTTAAATTATTAAACAAGAAAACGTATTATATATATATATATATATATATATATATATATATATATATATATATATATATGGATGGATGGATACTTATACATTATCTCTCTAAATAACCAATACTGTGTATTTATAGAAGTTATACTATGAATATAAAGTAGTGCATTCTTTGATTCAAAAGACACAGAATTCATTCATTTTGCATCCTTATATTGATAATGTAATTTCCTTTTTTTATTAATCCACATACTGATAAGCACACTCAAGCGCGCACGCGAACATACGTGCACTGTTACAATTTGTTATTCTATATTTGTTATTATAATAATTTCAACATAAAGTAAATAAGTAATAATATACTTATTATAAACATTTCAACGAATAGTTATTAAAAACGTGGAGAATAATTTTTATTTCGTAACTCATAGCTGTAACTCATAGCATTATTGAGACCAACTTAAACTGTTGAGTGATAACAGAATACAGCATTAACATCTAAGTGTTGTGCTGCCACTCAACAGGTTAACTAGCTCTCCATAATGCTGACAATGAAGACGAACGTTATATTTGAGCAGTGATGGTTAAGAATTGTTTTTGGCAAGAAAGTTTATATTTTATTGTGTGTAGAGTGTAAATATACACACACTCACTCACACCAGGGGACGTAGCCAGGGGTCTGTACTCCCTCTTACCTGAATTTCTTCATCACAAACATTTTGGAACTACGGAAAAGATGAGATATATTTTCCTTTCATAGTTACAAACAAATCTACATTACAAATTGTATATTCCAGCTCACTTGATTTGGAAATGGAACAACTGAATTGAGCCACTTACAAAGTTTCATTTTATCATTTACCTTTTTATATAGTAATATCATAATTGCCCTTATTATTGTCTATTTGTTATTATTATTATTATTTCAATGGGAGATGTACAAATTTATGAGTTTTCTATCGCTTTTACATATGTTTATTTGGGAGTAAAATATATTTGTCAACTTTGGTTTTCATTGACTCGTTTAGAAGGTCCTATTTCTTATGACGCAGTTATATATTGAACAATAGTTGTATCGTTATATCAATTCTTAAAAAATGTAAATCACTCTAATTTGTTGGACCTAAATACGACCTAAAACCACATAATTTATTTGATATATTTTACGCGTATTATTATATAAAACAAATGTACCCCGGATCATCTTTCTGAGAGTCACTTGATTCTCATATTTTGAAGTTATTTGGACTGAACCCCCCTCTTCCCAAAATCCTGCCTAGGTACGTGAGCGCTTACACGCACGCGCGCGCGCGCACACACATTTCTGATTGGAGAGGATGGTTTCAGATTCAAATCCCTGAAAGGGGGGCGGACTGCCTGTGTGCAGGGAGGTCCTAGTTGAAATAAAAATGATAAGTACGATTCCAAATCGAATCAAAGACGTGTTGATAGACAGAAGTATGAAGGTCAGAGATAAACAAACAATCGTCATAAAAGTTCTTTGTTAAGCTAAAAGAGCGATGCGGCATTTGAGGTTATTAAAACCCTAGATTGCAAAATTCTGAAAGGACTCACACATTTTTAGTTTTCACGGTAGGAAATTCACACGTCGGGGATTTGACAAATAAACCTTCACTTTAGTAAGGCTTTGTCGCCTGACGTATTACCTCTCTTCAACAGGTGCAACATAGAACTGGGACTCGACCAGGAATCATGAACTCGCTAATTCTGAAATCAAAATTGTACGATACAATTGGGGGTAAAATACTATGCAGTCACTCTGCTGATAGTAGAGGTGGATAAGAAGGATAGAAAGAAAGGGATTGCTTTTGGGAGATGGATCTGTGTTAGGTGACGGTTTGCTGCTGGGAGTGGTATCTGTGCTTAAATTTATGAAATTTCTGTTCCTAGGAACACCATTTAGCGCAACGAAAGTGGAAGACTCATAAGTTTGGTTTAATTACAATAATAAAAATGTACTAGTTTCATCCAACTATATCTTTTCTTTTTAAATCCCCTCTGTTACTGAAATTTACATGCCCATATTTTTCACAAATTCACTGAACCAATAAATGGCAGATTACGTGAAATTAAATAGAAGAAAAACTGAAAAAATGATCATTTTTTCCTCCATTTTAAAAATTTTAATAGATATTAGAACATTTTGATAAGAAAAATTTTACTATAAACCAACTAAGGACCGACATTTACTAGAAGCTTTATGCCGAGTAAATTGATCTGTAAATTTGAATTTGCATAACTATTACATTATAAACCTGTCAACTTGTAAATTTAATACAAGATGTAATAGTGAGTGTAAAATGAAAAAAACCGCAAACACGCAGAGGGTTATCTTTCCCTGTTCCCATGATGCCTTCACTGAAGTAGAGATCCAGATATTCGAACACTACACAGTGGTTCAAGAAGACCTATAAGACTAGTAACATAGTCAGGTTTTATTCCCGAAACAAACCCGGGAGCTTGTACGCACGTACAAGCTAAGTAGCTTCAATGAGGTAGCCACACTTTAACCGGTAATGGCTTCCAATCCTAAAGCCAAGTCACTGAGCCACTTTCCTGATCTCAATAATAAGCGAATGCCAATCGCTGTTAGGGTGATGCTCTTCGCCGAGAGTGGACTGGATCTTAGTCAGACCCAGGATTACTCTAAACAATACGGGCCAACTGTTTGAAGTACAGGACAGGTTATGTACAGATTATATCCAACTGATAAGAAGGTCTGACTCCAAGTATTTTTCACTGATCCTTTCTATTAAAGACACTGAACAGGCTGGAGGAGAGATACATTCAGGAATGTGCGTTTTAGAGAGTTCCACCACACCGAACTCAACATGTTCGATAACAATAAACAATATGAGACAAATGTAAATATATTGTTGGCCGAACTGAAGCCCCCTTAAATCAGAAGGAACGTTTTTGCGTCTTTTAAAATACAGTATCTCCATTCTTTAATACATTTTACGCGAGAAGCAAGGAAGGAGTAACTCTCCCCTACATCATAAGGGGATGAATTTGTTGTACTGAAACTGATTATCAAGGCAACTCATGTGCAAAATGCGCAGGCCCGTAGCTGCTACATTCTGCCTTCAGGCAAACCTTCATTGTCTAATTGTAGAGCCTTAAAGACGAAGATTCTCTGAAGTATATCAACTTATTCAAGGGTCTTCTTATAGCACTGTTCTCATAGCTCAATAGGAAACTGAGAATGGTCAAAGCAGTCCAAGTAGGATGACCTGAGAGGCAGTAAATTTTTCAAAAAAACCTCCAGCTATAATTTTTAGTGACAAAAAGAATCTCACAACATTCGATAGGATAAGTTTGGATGGTGTCACGAGGATTAAATACCTAGGGGTAAAACGTCAGCAAAAACTGACAAGGAACTACTGACTGATTCTTCAATGTAATTTTCGCAGCCAAACAAATAATTTAACAATTAATTTAAAATCCAACAGTTTTATAGGGCTTACTTGGGAACTTAACAGCACACACGTCCATGACAATCGAGGTACATCAAGTATCACTGCACAAAGGCTACAATATCAGCTTATCACTGGTGCATTAAGTGCCAATCTGTAACGTTTAACACCAGTGGAAACACTTTTGGGACAGAAGACATAAAACTAGCTTCCAAGCTTCAGGAGTCAAGATGAGAAGTCTTGACACAGTTCACTCAATTATTGTGAACGATGTGAGTAGCGGAAGGGAGGTGAGACTATTCCAAGTGTAATGCAGTCTTGTATATACTGGTCAGTAGTATTTTCTGTGATTACAGCACGCCTTTTAAGGCGGGGATCATTCCTTTAAAATGTCAGCGAGGCTCTATGCTACTTGAAACAGTTTGACTAAGTCATTAAGGGAAAAGAATTATGAAATAGTAAAAAGGGATAGGAGGTTGAAATTTTCTGAAGGAGAGAAAACTTCACCCTAAAAGAAGAACATTTTTTTCCAACAGGACTTTGCTTATGAAGCTGCTAGAAGAAAAGTGTACTAAAAGAGAGGTTTCAAAAATATCACAAAATGTTTCTTTTTGTTATAAAATACTGTAGTACAGATTAAAAACAAATAATATCGAAAGTGATCGACGCAACAAAAGAAGCAGATGGTGTTTTACTGCGCAGATGTGTCTGCGCAGATCACCTGCCCCGACCTAACAAAATTTGAGGTCAGTAGATCTCCAATTCTATTAGGATATTTGGTTTACATTACCGGCTCAATGAGGTCACGAGTTATGCAAGACTTACATAGTGTTTATTTCACAGTAATTCGGGATTTCAATTAAAATTTTAAACTAGTTTTACCAAATCGTATATACAAATTGTATAACGAAACTTTGAGAAAAAGTTATTCTTCGCAAATTTATTTTTTAAAAAATTTAAATTTAATTAATCTATCAATTTGGGTTACAATCCATACCCGCTTTAAAAGGCGAAAAATGACTTCAGATACATTTGCCGGGCAGAAATACTATTGATTATTTGACTCTACATATATAAATCAAAAGATGCTGAAATATAAAATGTTTCAAATATTACGTTGAAGAAATTTGTCACTCATAAGTAAATGAATTAAAAGTGAACTGTAAATGTGTATCTTACAATAACTCAATTAAATGAAGGCACACAAGTTTAATGTAAACTCTAATTAACCGTAAAAAGTTATTTTAAAACGTAATTCCACAACCACTATTAATAATATAAGGACCTACAATTGTATAGGTCTAAATAACATCATCTATACAGGCTACATTTGTATAGGTCTAAATAATCTCATCCATACAGGCTACAATTGTATAGGTCTAAATAATCTCATCCATACAGGCTACATTTGATTATTGTAAAATACTAGCCAACATTCAACACTAAAAATAATCTGCACACAATTGTTTGCAAACTATACAAATTTCGACACAGATATATATATATATATATATATATATATATATATATATATATATATATATATATATATATATACACATATGTTTTGATCCAAACGCAAGACGATATGTAACTAAATGTTTCTTAGTTATTAATTCGAAGTTTGATTGATTAGTGTCATTGATCTACTAAAACGTTTGTGTATTCATCCAACACATTAATCCCAGTGCAGCGTAGAAGCGAACACATTTTACGATACGTTTGTAAGCTAAATCTAGCGCAGTAGTTTCGATAAGTAGGCTATCCCAGTTTGAGGCGAAAATGTATAAAGCAAGCAGTTGAACTAAAATAGAAATTCACAGCCAACTGTATAAAGCATAAGCTGCTCAATCTTTGACACACAAACATCAAAGTTGTTTCCCGTAATATCTTTCTGTTATTGCAATCAAATATTCGGACATTCTATATTCAAATCTATGAGTACGAGTATTCATTTAGAAATATTGTGACAGTAGATACATTACAATACAAGCAAAATGCTTACGTTGTGTTTGAAACTTGATAAATAGCCCACACAATTTATTCTAATACTTAGCGAAAGTTTTTTTCTAGAACGTGTTGTGTAAATCGGGGTTGGCACTGGGTGGCAGTTGCACTCCAATATAGCTCAGATAAAGATTCATTAACGTGCTTACCGAAAAAAAAAAACATGTAAGCCTTGTATCAAATTTGCTTTTAAATAGTTGGAGATGATAAACTTGAGAATAGCTGAGATGAAGCTTCATTAATTTGCATTCCGAGAAAAACATGTAAGCCTTGTATCAAATGAGCTTTTATATACAGTAGATGGAGATGATAAACTTGAGAATGGCTGAGATGAAGCTTCATTAATTTGCTTTCCGAGAAAAACATGTACATCTTGTATCAAATGTGCTTTTATATACAGTAGATGGAGATGATAAACTTGAGAATGGCTGAGATGAAGCTTCATTAATTTGCTTTCCGAGAAAAACATGTACATCTTGTATCAAATGTGCTTTTATATACAGTAGATGGAGATGATAAACTTGAGAATGGCTGAGATGAAGCTTCATTAATTTGCTTTCCGAGAAAAACATGTACATCTTGTATCAAATGTGCTTTTATATACAGTAGATGGAGATGATAAACTTGAGAATGGCTGAGATGAAGCTTCATTAATTTGCTTTCCGAGAAAAACATGTACATCTTGTATCAAATGTGCTTTTATATACAGTAGATGGAGATGATAAACTTGAGAATGGCTGAGATGAAGCTTCATTAATTTGCTTGCCGAGAAAAACATGTACATCTTGTATCAAATGTGCTTTTATATAGATGGAGATGATAAACTTGAGAATGGCTAAGATGAAGATTCATTAATTTGCTTGCCGAGAAAAACATGTAAGCCTTGTATCAAATGAGCTTTTATATACAATAGATGGAGATGATAAACTTGAGAATGGCTATGATGAAGATTCATTAATTTGCTTTCCGAGAAAAACATGTACATCTTGTATCAAATGTGCTTTCCGAGAAAAACATGTACATCTTGTATCAAGTGTGCTTTTATATAGATGGAGATGATAAACTTGAGAATGGCTATGATGAAGATTCATTAATTTGCTTACCGAGAAAAACATGTAAGCCTTGTATCAAATGTGCTTTCCGAGAAAAACATGTACATCTTGTATCAAATGTGCTTTTATATAGATGGAGATGATAAACTTGAGAATGGCTGAGATGAAGATTCATTAATTTGCTTACCGAGAAAAACATGTAAACCTTGTATCAAATGTGCTTTCCGGGAAAAACATGTACAGCTTGTATCAAATGTGATTTTATATAGATGGAGGTGATAAACTTGAAAATGGCTGAGATGAAGCATCATTAATGTGCTTCCCGAGAAAAACATGTAAACCTTGTATCAAATGTGCTTTTATATAGATGGAGATGATAAACTTGAGAATGGCTGAGATGAAGCTTCATTAATGTACTTCCCGAGAAAAACATGTAAACCTTGTATCAAATGTGCTTTTATATAGATGGAGATGATAAACTTGGGAATGGCTGAGATGAAGCTTCATTAATGTGCTTCCCGAGAAAAACATGTAAACTTTGTATCAAATGTGCTTTTATATAGATGGAGATGATAAACTTGAGAATGGCTGAGATGAAGCTTCATTAATGTACTTCCCAAGAAAAACATGTAAACTTTGTATCAAATGTGCTTTTATATAGATGGAGATGATAAACTTGGGAATGGTTGAGATGAAGCATTATTAATGTGCTTCCCGAGAAAAACATGTAAACCTTGTATCAAATGTGCTTTTATATAGATGGAGATGATAAACTTGGGAATGGCTGAGATGAAGCTTCATTAATGTGCTTCCCGAGAAAAACATGTAAACTTTGTATCAAATGTGCTTTTATATAGATGGAGATGATAAACGTGAAAATGGCTGAGATGAAGCTTCATTAATGTACTTCCCAAGAAAAACATGTAAACTTTGTATCAAATGTGCTTTTATATAGATGGAGATGATAAACTTGGGAATGGTTGAGATGAAGCATTATTAATGTGCTTCCCGAGAAAAACATGTAAACCTTATATCAAATGTGCTTTTATATAGATGGAGATGATAAACTTGAGAATGGCTGAGATGAAGCTTCATTAATGTACTTCCCAAGAAAAACATGTAAACTTTGTATCAAATGTGCTTTTATATAGATGGAGATGATAAACTTGAAAATGGCTGAGATGAAGCTTCATTAATGGACTACCCGAGAAAAACATGTAAACCTTGTATTAAATCTGTTTATAATATAATTTCATGAAAGTTATATGGATGGAAATGATAAGCATGAGAAAAGCTCGGATGAAGATTCATAAAGATGCTCTCCGAGAAAAACATGTAAACCTTGCATCATAATCTCATTTATGAATATAATATATTTAGTCGTGTGTACAAAGTTTAGAAAAGTTAACAAATATCTGTTAGTCATTCCAAAAAAAAATTATTAATTGGCTTTTTCGAAATTTAAAATTAATAAAAATTAGGTCTTGTTCTTCTATGACAAAATGCAAACTAGACGTACTTCTTATGATGGAATTTATAAGGAAAATTTGTTGTTGTTACTGATGAGGACATTTAATCCAGTCAACGAAGGCTTTCCCTTCAGACAACTTTAAACCTTCATCGTTTTGCATGAAAATTTGTGAGTAGTTAGAGGGTGCCTCAAGGATCAAAAGTAACACAGTAACGACTTGCGCGTTTACATTGGGGGGGGGGATTCTACCCCTTATGGGGAGTGAAATTTGTATTATAAATAACCCCAGGAATCGACAGAGGGACAAATTTTAAGGACTTTTCAATACAGTTTTTTGTTGTCAGTTATTAATGGCTGAAAATGTTGACGATTGTTCACAAATAATTCCAAAACTATGCGTATTTCGAAATATTTGTACTTAAAATTAAAGCTAATAAAAAACGAAGAAAGAGTTTTTTTTTGAATGAATGTTGTAAGTTGAATTTTAAGCGACTTATGAATATTGAAAGGGCTCATTTTAATGTGAATAAAGACCTAAGTACTGTATTTGTAACCGCATTGTAACCTAAGTAATTGAAGGAAATCGACACATTTTCGGCAAATATTTATAGAAAACTTTTCATGGAACGTAAAAAGACCTTTCGATTTCATCGATCATTTTACTGATTTCAGGATAAGGGATGGTTTATAAGGGTTGAAAACTCAAGTTAAATAATTAACGCGTTTATAGTTCATTTACGTTATTTATTTTTTTATTTATTAAAATATAAAGATTAAAAAACAAGTGAGAATAAAAACTCAATTCTAACTACATAAAGAATGTTTTGAGGTCTGAATAAAATTTGTGTCAGTTTTATAATCAAACGTAAATTGTATTCACTATATTTTCAAAAATCATCAAAAATTATGTAATTTTGATGTAAATTTCGTAATTTAATCATGTAAATTTTGTAATTTATTGCAAAATACATAAACTAAATTAAAATACAACATTTTCAAAATTTTATACTGTGGAGAACTATGAAAAATATTGTATAACATTTTTAGTAAATATTTGTATAAAACCTTTACCATAAAACTATATAACTAATATAAACATTTAATATAAAACTATATAAATAATATAAACATTTAATATAAAACTATATAGCTAAGATAAACATTTACTATAAAACTATATGACTAATATAAACATTTAATATAAAACCATATAACTAATATAAACATTTACTATAAAACTATATGAATAATATAAAAATTTACTATAAAACTATATAACTAAGATAAACATTTACTATACAACTATATGAATAATATAAACATTTACTATAAAACTATATAACTAAAATAAACATTTACTATTAAACTATATGAATAATATAAGAATTTACTATAAAACTATATAACTAAGATAAACATTTACTATAAAACTATATAACTAAGATAAACATTTACTATAAAACTATATGGATAATATAAACATTTACTATAAAACTATATAACTAAGATAAACATTTACTATAAAATTATATAACTAATATAAAGATTTACTATAAAACTATATAACTAATATAAACATTTACTATAAAACTATATAACTAAGATAAACATTTACTATACAACTATATGAATAATATAAACATTTACTATAAAACTATATAACTAAGATAAACATTTACTATAAAACTATATAACTAAGATAAACATTTACTATAAAACTATATGGATAATATAAACATTTACTATAAAACTATATAACTAATATAAACATATACTATAAAACTATATAATTAATATAAACATTTACTATAAAACTATATAACTAATATAAACAGACTAGGTATGTAATTTAAATGAAATAACATAAAAAAGAGATATAACGAAAATAATATGATGGGATCAAATCCACTTAATAAACGACGACAGTGCAGAAATGGCTTTTAAACTGATACTTTAACTACGTTACCTAATAAATCTAAACATATATTTCCAATTAGATATGTAGCTCAAAATATTCGTAGCTTACAATATTTTATTGCGCAATACATGGCAAACAATGTCCTACTATAAATTCTAAACTATGCAAAAATCCTTCAACAGAGTGCTAAAATAGAAACGTAGGCCTCGGACGGCCGATGAAGGTCAGTATATCAGTTAAGCCGTAGATTACTCTGTATGATTGTGATAAGAAGTGACCTTGTTTTATCTAATTAAATATAGCGAAAACTTGTAAATATTTTAATCTGTGTAATGACAAAAATAGTATTTACGTCGTTTTGTACAATATGGCGGTCGGTTAATACTGAAACATTTCGACAAACTCAATGCGCAACCTCACTAGCTATTTACGTTAAACCGTACAAACCCACATTTGTAAAACGAAACCTGTAATTACGTATAATGACAGAAACAAATGATTTGATATACGATCCAAATGTTTAAAGAAAACATTGTTACACAAATATTGGATGTTATGATAGTTGGTTTAAAGTGTAACACATATTCAAAGCATTGGTAACAACACTCATCCATTGTTGTCTAACAGCGTCAAACCTACGCATGCATATCCAGTCACTTTGACCTAACAATCAAGTGATGGTGTGTAAAATTAAGATCTGCGTAATTTAAACTTATTTCATAGTTTTTAAATTGAATTTGTAATTTTTGCGATTTTTCTTTCTGATGAAGTCGTATGTGGTATTTCCCAATTTCGTTTTACATTAAGTTGATTTTTTTGTTGACAGCGATTAGCCAATGTGTCTATTATAGTATAGAAAAAGACTGAGAAAATATGTAAGTTTAATATAAGGTCACACCAGTGGGTCATACAGAATCACGACTGGTGTCATAGAATTAATGGCATAATGTGGGTAGGGTATGTAAAATTAAGATCTGCGTAATTAAAACTTAATTCTCGTTTTACATTAAGTTGAATTTTTTGTTGAGAGCGATTAGCCAATGTGTCTATTATAGGATAGAAAAATACTGAGAAAATATGTAAGTTTAAGGTGAGGTGACATTGGTGGTGTCATAGAATTTATGGCATAATGTGGGTAGGGTCGCCTATATCAAGTAGACCTACTCTCAACCGGGGTGAAGAGAGATGCCTATGCGCTACTTCGTGCACGGAATCAAAAAGGGAATGGCGGCAGCTATTACTATACTTAGGCTTTGATATTTTTTACTGATACAACTTTTCTAATTGATCCAGCTGTTTCTGAGTAATAATTTAGATTAGAATATTATCTGAAGTTATTTTGTTTAATGGCTATGATATAAACGCAGGTAACCAAAACTAAAGTTATATTATTTACGTCATAGTCTATTTGTACAGTTTGCTGGTAAAGCTGTAGGTTCAATTTGAACAAGGTCGAGTGCCCTGAACAATCACTTTTTTTAAAGTGACTTCTCAGTACGTAAGTCTTACAATTGATTAGTATTCTTTTTATATAGCCTACGTGTTATTTCCTTCTTTTCTAAACTTTGTGTTTTCTTATTTCATTTTTTTTTTAGTCAAGTACCAAACACAAAACTTCAGTTATGCTTCTAATATTACTTGTTCTCTTCACTTTCGCAAGTTTTGTGATTCAGAAACATGAAGTGTCTATATCTTAAACCTCCCATTATATTTTACTGTCAGGGAGATTCTCTTGTTAAACCTGTCTTCTTTAGCCCTTCAGCCACATTTTTAAGTACTTGAAAGTACAACTAGAGTTTATTGAGAATCTGAAAAATTTATTGTGCAGTTATGGCATACTACAGTACCCCTAACTGGTACGTCTTGGGATCGACCTTAGTATAAAGACAAAGAAATATTTTAATAATATGTAGGTGAAGTAATTTAAAAGTTACCTTTATTAATCATATAATTATATTTTTAAAACCAACTCAAATGTCTCCTTTAAAGCAAGGGACAATTCCTAGAACAACAAAGTGTTAGAAAATCAAAGTAAGTGTTCCAGTGAAAACGTGGCAAAACAATAGGTGTAATATGTGTACGACTTTCTTTCTACCAATTGACTCATCTGCACCTTTCTAAATAAACTGTGTATTTATTGAAAAGATTATACTTTTAAATACAATATCAAACATTAAAAGCGGTCCTCTATACTGGCAAAATACATATACTTTTTATTAGTAAGGTCGTTTTCAAGAATGAAAAATAAAGTGTACAAAGTTTTGCATAATAAAATTCAAAATAAAGTATCCTTAATATCGACAAATGATAGGAGCATAAGAGAAATAAAACTTATTTAGATACAAAATAGAGTATCCTTAATATCGACAAATGATAGGAGCATAAGAGAAATAAAACTTATTTAGATACAAAATAGAGTATCCTTAATATCGACAAATGATAGGAGCATAAGAGAAATAAAACTTATTTAGATACAAAATAAAGTATCCTTAATATCGACAAATGATAGAAGTTTAAGAGAAATAAAACTTATTTAGATACAAAATAGAGTATCCTTAATATCGACAAATGATAGGAGCATAAGAGAAATAAAACTTATTTAGATACAAAATAAAGTATCCTTAATATCGACAAATGATAGAAGCATAAGAGAAATAAAACTTATTTAGATACAAAATAAAGTATCCTTAATATCGACAAATGATAGGAGCATAAGAGAAATAAAACTTATTTAGATACAAAATAGAGTATCCTTAATATCGACAAATGAAAGGAGCATAAGAGAAATAAAACTTATTTAGATACAAAATAAAGTATCCTTAATATCGACAAATGATAGAAGCATAAGAGAAATAAAACTTATTTAGATACAAAATAGAGTATCCTTAATATCGACAAATGATAGAAGCATAAGAGAAATAAAACTTATTTAGATACAAAATAGAGTATCCTTAATATCGACAAATGATAGGAGCATAAGAGAAATAAAACTTATTTAGATACAAAATAGAGTATCCTTAATATCGACAAATGATAGGAGCATAAGAGAAATAAAACTTATTTAGATACAAAATAGAGTATCCTTAATATCGACAAATGATAGGAGCATAAGAGAAATAAAACTTATTTAGATACAAAATAGAGTATCCTTAATATCGACAAATGATAGGAGCATAAGAGAAATAAAACTTATTTAGATACAAAATAAAGTATCCTTAATATCGACAAATGATAGGAGCATAAGAGAAATAAAACTTATTTAGATACAAAATAGAGTATCCTTAATATCGACAAATGATAGGAGCATAAGAGAAATAAAACTTATTTAGATACAAAATAGAGTATCCTTAATATCGACAAATGATAGGAGCATAAGAGAAATAAAACTTATTTAGATACAAAATAAAGTATCCTTAATATCGACAAATGATAGGAGCATAAGAGAAATAAAACTTATTTAGATACAAAATAGAGTATCCTTAATATCGACAAATGATAGGAGCATAAGAGAAATAAAACTTATTTAGATACAAAATAGAGTATCCTTAATATCGACAAATGATAGAAGCATAAGAGAAATAAAACTTATTTAGATACAAAATAGAGTATCCTTAATATCGACAAATGATAGGAGCATAAGAGAAATAAAACTTATTTAGATACAAAATAGAGTATCCTTAATATCGACAAATGATAGGAGCATAAGAGAAATAAAACTTATTTAGATACAAAATAAAGTATCCTTAATATCGACAAATGATAGGAGCATAAGAGAAATAAAACTTATTTAGATACAAAATAGAGTATCCTTAATATCGACAAATGATAGGAGCATAAGAGAAATAAAACTTATTTAGATACAAAATAGAGTATCCTTAATATCGACAAATGATAGGAGCATAAGAGAAATAAAACTTATTTAGATACAAAATAAAGTATCCTTAATATCGACAAATGATAGGAGCATAAGAGAAATAAAACTTATTTAGATACAAAATAGAGTATCCTTAATATCGACAAATGATAGAAGCATAAGAGAAATAAAACTTATTTAGATACAAAATAGAGTATCCTTAATATCGACAAATGATAGGAGCATAAGAGAAATAAAACTTATTTAGATACAAAATAGAGTATCCTTAATATCGACAAATGATAGGAGCATAAGAGAAATAAAACTTATTTAGATACAAAATAAAGTATCCTTAATATCGACAAATGATAGAAGCATAAGAGAAATAAAACTTATTTAGATACAAAATAAAGTATCCTTAATATCGACAAATGATAGAAGCATAAGAGAAATAAAACTTATTTAGATACAAAATAGAGTATCCTTAATATCGACAAATGATAGGAGCATAAGAGAAATAAAACTTATTTAGATACAAAATAAAGTATCCTTAATATCGACAAATGATAGAAGCATAAGAGAAATAAAACTTATTTAGATACAAAATAGAGTATCCTTAATATCGACAAATGATAGGAGCATAAGAGAAATAAAACTTATTTAGATACAAAATAAAGTATCCTTAATATCGACAAATGATAGAAGCATAAGAGAAATAAAACTTATTTAGATACAAAATAAAGTATCCTTAATATCGACAAATGATAGGAGCATAAGAGAAATAAAACTTATTTAGATACAAAATAAAGTATCCTTAATATCGACAAATGATAGAAGCATAAGAGAAATAAAACTTATTTAGATACAAAATAGAGTATCCTTAATATCGACAAATGATAGGAGCATAAGAGAAATAAAACTTATTTAGATACAAAATAAAGTATCCTTCATATCGACAAATGATAGAAGCATAAGAGAAATAAAACTTATTTAGATACAAAACAAAGTATCCTTAATATCGACAAATGATAGAAGCATAAGAGAAATAAAACTTATTTAGATACAAAATAGAGTATCCTTAATATCGACAAATGATAGGAGCATAAGAGAAATAAAACTTATTTAGATACAAAATAAAGTATCCTTAATATCGACAAATGATAGAAGCATAAGAGAAATAAAACTTATTTAGATACAAAATAGAGTATCCTTAATATCGACAAATGATAGGAGCATAAGAGAAATAAAACTTATTTAGATACAAAATAAAGTATCCTTAATATCGACAAATGATAGAAGCATAAGAGAAATAAAACTTATTTAGATACAAAATAGAGTATCCTTAATATCGACAAATGATAGGAGCATAAGAGAAATAAAACTTATTTAGATACAAAATAAAGTATCCTTAATATCGACAAATGATAGAAGCATAAGAGAAATAAAACTTATTTAGATACAAAATAGAGTATCCTTAATATCGACAAATGATAGGAGCATAAGAGAAATAAAACTTATTTAGATACAAAATAAAGTATCCTTAATATCGACAAATGATAGAAGCATAAGAGAAATAAAACTTATTTAGATACAAAATAGAGTATCCTTAATATCGACAAATGATAGGAGCATAAGAGAAATAAAACTTATTTAGATACAAAATAAAGTATCCTTAATATCGACAAATGATAGAAGCATAAGAGAAATAAAACTTATTTAGATACAAAATAGAGTATCCTTAATATCGACAAATGATAGGAGCATAAGAGAAATAAAACTTATTTAGATACAAAATAAAGTATCCTTAATATCGACAAATGATAGAAGCATAAGAGAAATAAAACTTATTTAGATACAAAATAGAGTATCCTTAATATCGACAAATGATAGGAGCATAAGAGAAATAAAACTTATTTAGATACAAAATAAAGTATCCTTAATATCGACAAATGATAGGAGCATAAGAGAAATAAAACTTATTTAGATACAAAATAGAGTATCCTTAATATCGACAAATGATAGGAGCATAAGAGAAATAAAACTTATTTAGATACAAAATAGAGTATCCTTAATATCGACAAATGATAGGAGCATAAGAGAAATAAAACTTATTTAGATACAAAATAAAGTATCCTTAATATCGACAAATGATAGAAGCATAAGAGAAATAAAACTTATTTAGATACAAAATAGAGTATCCTTAATATCGACAAATGATAGGAGCATAAGAGAAATAAAACTTATTTAGATACAAAATAAAGTATCCTTAATATCGACAAATGATAGAAGCATAAGAGAAATAAAACTTATTTAGATACAAAATAGAGTATCCTTAATATCGACAAATGATAGAAGCATAAGAGAAATAAAACTTATTTAGATACAAAATAGAGTATCCTTAATATCGACAAATGATAGGAGCATAAGAGAAATAAAACTTATTTAGATACAAAATAAAGTATCCTTAATATCGACAAATGATAGGAGCATAAGAGAAATAAAACTTATTTAGATACAAAATAGAGTATCCTTAATATCGACAAATGATAGGAGCATAAGAGAAATAAAACTTATTTAGATACAAAATAGAGTATCCTTAATATCGACAAATGATAGGAGCATAAGAGAAATAAAACTTATTTAGATACAAAATAAAGTATCCTTAATATCGACAAATGATAGGAGCATAAGAGAAATAAAACTTATTTAGATACAAAATAGAGTATCCTTAATATCGACAAATGATAGGAGCATAAGAGAAATAAAACTTATTTAGATACAAAATAAAGTATCCTTAATATCGACAAATGATAGAAGCATAAGAGAAATAAAACTTATTTAGATACAAAATAGAGTATCCTTAATATCGACAAATGATAGGAGCATAAGAGAAATAAAACTTATTTAGATACAAAATAAAGTATCCTTAATATCGACAAATGATAGAAGCATAAGAGAAATAAAACTTATTTAGATACAAAATAAAGTATCCTTAATATCGACAAATGATAGGAGCATAAGAGAAATAAAACTTATTTAGATACAAAATAGAGTATCCTTAATATCGACAAATGATAGGAGCATAAGAGAAATAAAACTTATTTAGATACAAAATAAAGTATCCTTAATATCGACAAATGATAGAAGCATAAGAGAAATAAAACTTATTTAGATACAAAATAGAGTATCCTTAATATCGACAAATGATAGGAGCATAAGAGAAATAAAACTTATTTAGATACAAAATAGAGTATCCTTAATATCGACAAATGATAGGAGCATAAGAGAAATAAAACTTATTTAGATACAAAATAAAGTATCCTTAATATCGACAAATGATAGGAGCATAAGAGAAATAAAACTTATTTAGATACAAAATAGAGTATCCTTAATATCGACAAATGATAGAGCATAAGAGAAATAAAACTTATTTAGATACAAAATAGAGTATCCTTAATATCGACAAATGATAGGAGCATAAGAGAAATAAAACTTATTTAGATACAAAATAAAGTATCCTTAATATCGACAAATGATAGGAGCATAAGAGAAATAAAACTTATTTAGATACAAAATAGAGTATCCTTAATATCGACAAATGATAGGAGCATAAGAGAAATAAAACTTATTTAGATACAAAATAAAGTATCCTTAATATCGACAAATGATAGAAGCATAAGAGAAATAAAACTTATTTAGATACAAAATAGAGTATCCTTAATATCGACAAATGATAGGAGCATAAGAGAAATAAAACTTATTTAGATACAAAATAAAGTATCCTTAATATCGACAAATGATAGAAGCATAAGAGAAATAAAACTTATTTAGATACAAAATAAAGTATCCTTAATATCGACAAATGATAGGAGCATAAGAGAAATAAAACTTATTTAGATACAAAATAGAGTATCCTTAATATCGACAAATGATAGGAGCATAAGAGAAATAAAACTTATTTAGATACAAAATAAGAGTATCCTTAATATCGACAAATGATAGGAGCATAAGAGAAATAAAACTTATTTAGATACAAAATAGAGTATCCTTAATATCGACAAATGATAGGAGCATAAGAGAAATAAAACTTATTTAGATACAAAATAGAGTATCCTTAATATCGACAAATGATAGGAGCATAAGAGAAATAAAACTTATTTAGATACAAAATAGAGTATCCTTAATATCGACAAATGATAGGAGCATAAGAGAAATAAAACTTATTTAGATACAAAATAAGAGTATCCTTAATATCGACAAATGATAGGAGCATAAGAGAAATAAAACTTATTTAGATACAAAATAGAGTATCCTTAATATCGACAAATGATAGGAGCATAAGAGAAATAAAACTTATTTAGATACAAAATAAAGTATCCTTAATATCGACAAATGATAGAAGCATAAGAGAAATAAAACTTATTTAGATACAAAATAGAGTATCCTTAATATCGACAAATGATAGGAGCATAAGAGAAATAAAACTTATTTAGATACAAAATAGAGTATCCTTAATATCGACAAATGATAGGAGCATAAGAGAAATAAAACTTATTTAGATACAAAATAGAGTATCCTTAATATCGACAAATGATAGGAGCATAAGAGAAATAAAACTTATTTAGATACAAAATAGAGTATCCTTAATATCGACAAATGATAGGAGCATAAGAGAAATAAAACTTATTTAGATACAAAATAAAGTATCCTTAATATCGACAAATGATAGGAGCATAAGAGAAATAAAACTTATTTAGATACAAAATAGAGTATCCTTAATATCGACAAATGATAGGAGCATAAGAGAAATAAAACTTATTTAGATACAAAATAAAGTATCCTTAATATCGACAAATGATAGAAGCATAAGAGAAATAAAACTTATTTAGATACAAAATAGAGTATCCTTAATATCGACAAATGATAGGAGCATAAGAGAAATAAAACTTATTTAGATACAAAATAAAGTATCCTTAATATCGACAAATGATAGGAGCATAAGAGAAATAAAACTTATTTAGATACAAAATAAAGTATCCTTAATATCGACAAATGATAGGAGCATAAGAGAAATAAAACTTATTTAGATACAAAATAGAGTATCCTTAATATCGACAAATGATAGGAGCATAAGAGAAATAAAACTTATTTAGATACAAAATAGAGTATCCTTAATATCGACAAATGATAGGAGCATAAGAGAAATAAAACTTATTTAGATACAAAATAAAGTATCCTTAATATCGACAAATGATAGGAGCATAAGAGAAATAAAACTTATTTAGATACAAAATAAAGTATCCTTAATATCGACAAATGATAGGAGCATAAGAGAAATAAAACTTATTTAGATACAAAATAGAGTATCCTTAATATCGACAAATGATAGGAGCATAAGAGAAATAAAACTTATTTAGATACAAAATAAAGTATCCTTAATATCGACAAATGATAGGAGCATAAGAGAAATAAAACTTATTTAGATACAAAATAAAGTATCCTTAATATCGACAAATGATAGGAGCATAAGAGAAATAAAACTTATTTAGATACAAAATAAAGTATCCTTAATATCGACAAATGATAGGAGCATAAGAGAAATAAAACTTATTTAGATACAAAATAAAGTATCCTTAATATCGACAAATGATAGGAGCATAAGAGAAATAAAACTTATTTAGATACAAAATAAAGTATCCTTAATATCGACAAATGATAGGAGCATAAGAGAAATAAAACTTATTTAGATACAAAATAAAGTATCCTTAATATCGACAAATGATAGGAGCATAAGAGAAATAAAACTTATTTAGATACAAAATAAAGTATCCTTAATATCGACAAATGATAGGAGCATAAGAGAAATAAAACTTATTTAGATACAAAATAAAGTATCCTTAATATCGACAAATGATAGGAGCATAAGAGAAATAAAACTTATTTAGATACAAAATAAAGTATCCTTAATATCGACAAATGATAGGAGCATAAGAGAAATAAAACTTATTTAGATACAAAATAAAGTATCCTTAATATCGACAAATGATAGGAGCATAAGAGAAATAAAACTTATTTAGATACAAAATAAAGTATCCTTAATATCGACAAATGATAGGAGCATAAGAGAAATAAAACTTATTTAGATACAAAATAAAGTATCCTTAATATCGACAAATGATAGGAGCATAAGAGAAATAAAACTTATTTAGATACAAATAGAGTATCCTTAATATCGACAAATGATAGGAGCATAAGAGAAATAAAACGTATTTAG
>JBAIZL010000221.1:227500-272500 GCA_036971475.1 Prosapia bicincta | reverse complement strand
AATGACTGAAATTTTATTATTTATAACGGTGTAGCTGAACTTCAGATATTTTACAGTAAAACGTGTGTCATTACTACAGGACGTGATTAATTGAATCTGGAGGAAATGTGGAGTGGAACTAATTTTGACACTTTGGGAACATTAAAATTTATTTGCAATTTGCTTTATTAAGCTAGTTTATTTTCTAGGTCCCTATTGCAAAAGTAGGTTAAGAATTCTATACCGTCAATTAAACGGTGGAATGCGCAATTAATAACAAATGTAATTTATACTCTTGAAGTGTTTTATTGACTATTTAATAGATTTGTTTCAAATGAAAAAAAACGAGTTTAATTATTTCTTATCCAGTGTCCAGTCTAGAAAGGAAAGGAGTTCTGTTATAAAGTTTGTAACCATAAACAAATCCAGGAAGAATGGGGGTGAAGTTTGGTTGGGGAAAAGGGCAGGGCATGGCTTTCGCATAGTCAGAATGCTTTCAGGGGTCCAGAATGGACAGGATCATTGCCTGGGTTTCATTTGTTCATTCGCTCCCTACCTTTACTGTAGCTACATACTTTCAGTATTGTTCGTATAATGTAACAAGTACCTCCTCCCTTCGGAGAGCTGGTAGGCCCTTCTCTGTAACTTTGCTAGAATGGGTTTACTTTACGAAAGCAACCCTAACTCCAGACCCCCACTTAGTACAGGAGGATAATTGTGTTACAATTGAATGTATGCACGCTCCATTGTCAGTCTGCATCGAAACCTTCTTTCGTGCACGAGGCGAGATCGTTTTTGTCCTTTATTTCTATTCGGAAAACCTAAAAGACCCTCCCCAATTCTACTTGTTACATTACGAGTACTGACCGTCTTAAAACCCCCTAAGAACTTTAAAGTCCAGATTTTTTTATAAATGAAATTCACTGTGAATATCCTTCAATGCCCTGACTGAATCACTGACATATCAACGCATAGTCAAAACTATAAAAACCATGCACAGTAGAGTCTCGAAACTCGACATAATGCGAACTAAAAGAGTGTCGAGTTTGCAGAAATTCAAGTTAAACATCAAACAAAACAAAAACTTGGTTGCTAAAATATTTTCAAGTAAAATTATTTACAACGATAAAGAAAACCTATTGTTAGATGTTTTATGTTATAATGCTGATATAAAATAGGCTATATAATAAATACAAGCTTACTTGATTGAAAAATATAGAACATTCATCATTAATAATAACTATCAATGAAAGAAGTATACAAATAATAATATGAAATCAAGTAACAATCATCAAGTAATAGGCTGTAATAAGTAAGTATTGCTCTGACAATAACAATAGAGATGCCATCGCAGCTTCTCTCACCCCCTTTTTACACGCCGCTACCCTGAAAATGTCGAGTTTTCGAGACTCTACTGTACTTGAAATTAATACGGAAAGGAACTCTTGGTAATTCGTACGTACGAACTAAGTGTTTAAATAAAAAAATGTAGTCTCCAAAAGAAGTGCACAAATGGTAAGAGATATTGCATAACTAAATATTAGGCAGCAATCTACGTAAATAAAATAAATTTGTAAATTAATAAAAAAGCAACGTATAGATTGCCAGCATAAACACTACGCATGAATAATCTATCCTGATTTGCTCATTGAAGAGCTTCATTGTACAGCTGGACCTTGAAGCTGTCAGGATTTATTCACAATTTCTCACATAATGGTGCAGTAAGAATGTTTTAGCTAAATTTTAATTTTAACAAGACAATTTGAAACTATGAGATAAAAACACTTTTATAAAGACACATCTACTTAACACATATATATGTATATACTTAGGCTATGTAGCTTAAATACCTAGACCTTAGGGAAGCCCCACAATGACGTAATAGGAGACTGCTCTCCCAGTAAAACGTTATTATAAACATAAAGAACCTAAATACAGCAAACATACTAGCCTGTATGCTATGAACAAACAGTTCCATTTTCTACTTATTCAAATAAAGAATAATTAATTTAAATTTAAATTTATCTGTTTAAAAAGGTAATCAAATAAAAAGAGATCACTTTTGAAAAACTTACTCAGAGGTGATAGCATAGGATACTCACTCACAGCCACACTTTTTAACATTTAAAGGCACTTAAAGAATAACGGAAAGTAATTCTCAAATCTTTCGTTTACAAAGTAAAGGAAATGTTTATACTATAGACATATGTTATTCATTAGCTTAGTCCTATAGTATCAATGTATAGAAATAATTTTATTATTCTATAACAAAAAGCGTGGTTTAAATGTTTAATCAGTCACGATGCGCTCTGACACAGAGGGTTTTTTTTTTTTTAAATTCCTTTAATTATTTCAAACGTACCAGATGCATATATTGTACACATTTTGTATTCATCCATTCAAGTTAAAATACATTTTTCTATACCCATAGGGGATGACAGTTGATGTTAATTCAGTTTTTTCAAATATATATTTAATAATTAAATTACAAAATTTGGAGCTCTAGGTCGGATTCGAATTGAGTATCTTCATGACACTTGGCCAACTTTCCTATAGCTAGAAATTTACTTCGCAAAGATGTATTTGAACATTTCTTCTGGACCCATTTGTTTGTCGTTGAAACCTCCATTGCACAGCCTTAAATTGTTGCCATGGTACCACAGAATGTTATAAATAATGTTCTAGAATTCAAAATGATGGAAAAGCATAAAATAAATAAACTGGATTAACGTTATAGAACCGTGCCTTACAAACGGACAGTGCAAAAGTAGAGTGAAAAGAAACTAAAACACATGCAAGCGATGAAAAAAGGAGCGTATAAAAAGTAACAAAAAAAATATTAGTCAAACACCATACACAGAAAAGAAAATGGAAAATTGTAAGGAAATTTGTTTTCCATTTTGTCCCTTCATATTGTTATTCTGACATATGTATATACTTATTTATATAAATTGTAATTATAAAATAAAAATAATCTAAATTAAAGTTATTATTATTTGTTAATTTAAGTAGGAACTGACTTTAAAAAGAGGTTTGTATTTCTTGTTTACTTAAAAGTCCATTGGCACGTAATAGATCTTTGGGAAAATGGATTAGCAAATTAGATGTAATACTAACTCAATATACAATTTACTATTGTGATTGACTGTGAAGCTAAAAAATTGAAAATTATGGGTAGGTTGGAATTGTATTGCAGAAGAGCATTAAGGAAAATTTTGCATTATATAAAATTTTAATGAATATAAAGGCAAAACATTCTACAACTTTGTGTTTTTCTCATTCGACATCAACGTGTCACCTTGAAGTTAAAAATGTATAAATGTCAAATTTCCTTTTGGCAGTAGCCGATCACCTGTTGTTACTTACCATCGATTTCGTCGCAGAGTGTGACGCAGTCCATTGTACCTGACTCTATCGTTCTCGCTTTAGTCTTGAGAATAATTCCTGGAATTGCATTTTTCTTTAGTTCCAACGATCTTCAGAATATTTCGTCTATATTAGAGCTAAGAGTTTATACTACAATTAATCCAGTGTTTTCGTCAAATTGCCTCTAGAGTATTAAGCTGGAATTAAGTTATGTACTCAGATTACAAAGAAATCGTTTCTTTTATTGATTGGCTGAAAACGGAAATTATAATAAAATCTTAGAATACTGATTAAAAGGTTTTCAAGAAAACAATTTCAATTCATTCACAAACGTGTATTATTTTCCAAGAAAAACTCAGTTCAATTGACTTGATTCAATACGTTGCAGCAGAAGGGAAGTTTTATTCGCGACGCCTCTTTACATAAAGCGTTAGGAAACCCATACAGCTTTACAGACTATAGAGTTCTTGTTTTAATTAAAAATACATTTTTCCTTTGTAAATGGAGCATTTTACTAAATATTATATTCTACTTTCTGAGAAAGCGTTAATGAAGTAAAGTAATATTGCCGGCAGCGATACCAACCTATAATAAAGTGACGGAATTCCGGGAAATTCATTAAAGGAATTTAAAAAAGAAAACTTTTAAAAGAGTTTTTGCCAACAGATTGAACTATATAGAATCACAATTTCTCTAGTGGTATTTGTTTCTTTATTTAAAAACCTTTATGATGTTTGTATGATGGTAGAAACATGATTGGCACATTAGTCGCTAATAATACTGCTTTTAAGGTTAATGACAGATCAGAGACCTGATTGGCACATTAGTCGCTAATAATACTGCTTTTAAGGTTAATGACAGATCAGAGACCTGATTGGCACATTAGTCGCTAATAATACTGCTTTTAAGGTTAATGACAGATCAGAGACCAATCCATTCTAATACAATATGCATGCGGATGTCTGGGATTTGTTACTAACCTTAAAGACATTAAATATTGAATAACAGGCATTGAATAAAGTTTAAATAATATTGTTATTTTCTTACCTGGAGAATGCTGAAAGTTCCAAAAGAGACAAAAACACGCATAATCACGCTTAATTATTACAAATAAATGCTTCATTAAAATACATTTTAAATATTCCTAACAGTGGATTTATAATTGCTTTGGTACAAACATCTTTATAAAAACATATTTTTAATCCACTACTTTATTTAAAACTAAAATATTCTTATGGAATTTACAACATTCCCAATGACGTAACTACCATTTTACGGCCTCTGTTTATGGCCATTCATCTTTACGCCTCATCTTATACTTTTACTGGAGTCGTTAGAAATAAAATTCGGGGTGAGTTATAAAAGAGGCCTTTACACGGCGACTTTTCACGCAATTTAATTAATACAAAAGGATGCATTTTAATTTTGTACAGTGTCAAGAAGTTATTAATAAGAAAATAAATAGGAAGCTACAAAATATTTGGTTTAAGACTTGAGCTCTAAAACTGGAAGCACATTATTAACCGTCTAGTTTACAAGACTTCACACAGTCAAGGTTTAGTGCGGACACGTAACCGTGCACTTTGCGTGTACTACCACTTCTGAAAACATGTTAAATATTGAGAATGTTCGATACATCAACAGCTTCTGCATCCGATATGTCTACACATATTTTAGGAATGTATGTTATTTCATACCGAAGCTAATTTATTTAATATCGACCGTCTCATGCAAGTCAGTGTTTTGACAGTCCTTATGTTTGTAGGAAAGTATTTATACTGACCCCCTACCTCCCGACTCTCCTACTGCGATCTCTTAAGACCAAGTGCACGGTTACGTGGTCCGCACTTTAGCACTGACGAACGTTTGAGCTGTAAAGTGTATTGTGAGTACACTGAGGCATATGTCTAACTTTTACTCCAGTTAATATTTATTTATATATTACAGGATACTTTACAGCTATATTGTAATTTACGTGTATAATAAAATGGTAGAGTAAACAAAACTAAATTAACTGTGCAGATGTTATCGAGTGGTTGCCGACATTTCAAGTCACATGATTCTAGTTTAGATTATATCGTTGAATAACATTGTAGAACAAGAAAAATATTGGAATGTTACGAAAACTTTGTTTCTGTTAGCCTTAATAAGAAAAAAATTGGATTGATAGAATTTTACTAGCACTGTCTTACAAATTTCGGTTGTATTATAAGTTACATATAATTAGGCCAATGACACCAGCTGGTATAGTTATAAGATAGAAACAATTCTTAACATTATTCCTAAAGGTATAACAAAGATATATTGTTTAAATTCTCGGTATTGTTTTTCACTGAAAGAGCAAAAACCTACTATATTTTATGTGCCGCTCCATACCGGCGTATTTCACTAAAATAAACATGGCATAAATAATATTACAGTGCACAACATACAAAACAGATTTAATAATGATATTTAGTATAACGGTTGTATTTTTGTATCTTATACGTTATTATTAAAACCGCGTCCCGTTGAGATTCCGTGTATAGTTACACGTTTGACGTTTCTATAGCACGAAACACGGCTTTTCATGTAGGTAAACTGGAAAAACTAAAACTGAGTATAAAAATAATACTCTAATTAAAATTACAATAATTATAACAATTGGAAGAACATGAAATCCTAAAACCCAATCCTTTGGTAACTAAAACCAGGGACTTTAATCATACGAGGAACTTGACGAGTTCGTTGAGTTAAAGTCTAAAGCTGAATTTTATTTTAAATATTAAAATTAGGTTAAATAAAGAAAACTCTTTACTAGAAGTACAATAAAGATACATTCATCTGAAACAGGCAGCATAAACTCAGGCGGCAATTATAAGGTTATAACTCAACTATCATTAGTGTCAGTAAGTCCTACACTATCAGCCTCTACAACCTTCTCAACTTATCAGGGATTAAACCCATTTAACTACTATTAGTGTCAGTTAGTCCCTCTCTTCCAGCCTCTACAACCTTCTCGACTTATCAGGGATTATTCACAATCAACTACTATTAGTGTCAGTAAGTCCCATTCTTACAGCCTCTTCAACCTTCTCGACTTATCAGGGATTAAACAAATTTAACAACTATTAGTGTCAGTTAGTTCCACTCTTCCAGCCTCTACAACCTTCTCGACTTATCAGGGATTAGACCCATTTAACTACTATTAATGTCAGTTAGTCCCACTCTTCCAGCCTCTACAACTCTCTCAACGTATCATATATTAAGCCCATTTAACTACTATTTGTGTCAGTTAGTCCCATTCATCCAGCCTCTACAACCTTCTCGACTTATCAGGGATTAAACCAAATGAACTACTATTAGTGTCAGTTAGTCCCACTCATCCAGCCTCTACAACCTTCTCGACGTATCAGGGATTAAACCCATTTAACTGCTATTAGTGTAGTTAGTCCTAATTTTTCAGCCTCTACAACCTTCCCGACTTATCAGGGATTAAACCCATTTAACTACTATTAGTGTAGTTAGTCCCACTCTTCCAGCCTCTACAACCTTTATCACTTATCAGGGATTAAACCCATTTTACTCCTATTAGTGTAGTTAGTCCCACTCTTCCAGCCTCTACAACCTTCTCGACTTCTCAGGGATTAAAAACATTTAACTACTATTAGTGTCGGTTAGTCCCAAGCTTCCAGCCTCTACAACTCTCTCAACGTATCATATATTAAGCACATTTAACTACTATTAGTGTCAGTTAGTCCCATTCATCCAGCTTCTACAACCTTCTCGACTTCTCTGGGATTAAAAACATTTAACTACTACTAGTGTCGGTTAGTCTCACTCTTACAGCCTCTACAACCTTTATCACTTATCAGGGATTAAACGCATTTTACTCCTATTAGTGTAGTTAGTCCCACTCTTCCAGCCTCTACAACCTTCTCGACTTCTCGGGGATTAAAAACATTTAACTACTATTAGTGTCGGTTAGTCCCACTCTTCCAGCCTCTACAACTCTCTCAACGTATCATATATTAAGCACATTTAACTACTATTAGTGTCAGTTAGTCCCACTCATCCAGCCTCTACAACCTTCTCGACGTATCAGGGATTAAAAACATTTAACTATTATTAGTGTCGGTTAGTCCCACTCTTCCAGCCTCTACAACTCTCTCAACGTATCATATATTAAGCCCATTTAACTACTATTAGTGTCAGTTAGTCCCATTCATCCAGCCTCTACAACCTTCTCGACTTATCAGGGATTAAACCAATTGAACTACTATTAGTGTCAGTTAGTCCCACTCATCCAGCCTCTACAACCTTCTCGACGTATCAGGGATTAAACCCATTTAACTGCTATTAGTGTAGTTAGTCCCACTCATCCAGACTCTACAACCTTCTCGACGTATCAGGGATTAAACCCATTTAACTGCTATTAGTGTAGTTAGTCCCACTCATCCAGCCTCTACAACCTTCTAGACTTATCAGGGATTAAACCCATTTAACTACCATTAGTGTCGGTTAGTCCCACTCTTACAGCCTCTACAACCTTTACCACTTATCAGGGATTAAACCCATTTTACTCCTATTAGTGTAGTTAGTCCCACTCTTCCAGCCTCTACAACCTTCTCGACTTCTCAGGGATTAAAAACATTTAACTACTATTAGTGTCGGTTAGTCCCACTCTTACAGCCTCTACAACTTTCTTGACTTATCAGGGATTAAAAACATTTAACTACCATTAGTGTCTGTTAGTCCCACTGTTACAGCCTCTGCAACCTTCTCGACGTTACAGGGATTAAACCCATTTAACTGCTATTAGTGTAGTTAGTCCCACTCTTCCTGCCTCTACAACCTTCTCGACTTATCAGGGATTGAAAACATTTAACTACTATTAGTGTCGGTTAGTCCCATTCTTCCTGTGTCTACAACCTTTTCCACATATCAGGGATTAAACCAATTGAACTACTATTAGTGTCGGTTAGTCCCACTCTTCCAGCCTCTACAACTCTCTCAACGTATCATATATTAAGCCCATTTAACTACTATTAGTGTCAGTTAGTCCCACTCATCCAGCCTCTACAACCTTCTCGACGTATCAGGGATTAAACCCATTTAACTGCTATTAGTGTAGTTAGTCCCACTCATCCAGCCTCTACAACCTTCTAGACTTATCAGGGATTAAACCCATTTAACTACCATTAGTGTCGGTTAGTCCCACTCTTACAGCCTCTACAACCTTCTCGACTTCTCAGGGATTAAAAACATTTAACTACTATTAGTGTCGGTTAGTCCCACTCTTCCAGCCTCTACAACTCTCTCAACGTATCATATATTAAGCCCATTTAACTACTATTAGTGTCAGTTAGTCCCATTCATCCAGCTTCTACAACCTTCTCGACTTCTCAGGGATTAAAAACATTTAACTACTATTAGTGTCGGTTAGTCCCACTCTTCCAGCCTCTACAACTCGCTCAACGTATCATATATTAAGCCCATTTAACTACTATTAGTGTAGTTAGTCCCACTCTTCCAGCCTCTACAACTCTCTCAACGTATCATATATTAAGCCCATTTAACTACTATTAGTGTCAGTTAGTCCCATTCATCCAGGCTCTACAACCTTCTCGACTTATCAGGGATTAAACCAATTGAACTACTATTAGTGTCAGTTAGTCCCACTCATCCAGCCTCTACAAACTTCTCGACGTATCAGGGATTAAACCCATTTAACTGCTATTAGTGTAGTTAGTCCCAATCTTTCAGCCTCTACAACCTTTCCGTTTTATCAGGGATTAAACCCATTTAACTACCATTACTGTCGGTTAGTCCCACTCTTACAGCCTCTACAACTTTCTTGACTTATCAGGGATTAAAAACATTTAACTACCATTAGTGTCTGTTAGTCCCACTATTACAGCCTCTGCAACCTTCTCGACGTTACAGGGATTAAACCCATTTAACTGCTATTAGTGTAGTTAGTCCCACTCTTCCTGCCTCTACAACTTTCTCGACTTATCAGGGATTGAAAACATTTAACTACTATTAGTGTCGGTTAGTCCCATTCTTAGTGTGTCTACAACCTTTTCCACATATCAGGGATAAACCAATTGAACTACTATTAGTGTCGGTTAGTCCAACTCTTACAGCCTGTACAACCTCCTCGACTTATCAGGGATTAAACTCATTTAACTGCTATTAGTGTAGTTAGTCTCACTCTTCCAGCCTCTGCAACCTTCTAGACGTATCAGGCATTGAAAACATTTAACTACCATTAGTGTCAGTTAGTGCCACTGTTACAGCCTCTACAACCGTCTCGACTTATCAGGCATTGAAAACATTCAACTACTATTAGTGTAGTTAGTCCCACTCTTCCAGCCTCTGCAACCTTCTAGACGTATCAGGCATTGAAAACATTTAACTACCATTAGTGTCAGTTAGTGCCACTGTTACAGCCTCTACAACCGTCTCGACTTATCAGGCATTGAAAACATTCAACTACTATTAGTGTAGTTAGTCCCACTCTTCCAGCCTCTGCAACCTTCTAGACGTATCAGGCATTGAAAACATTTAACTACCATTAGTGTCAGTTAGTGCCACTGTTACAGCCTCTACAACCGTCTCGACTTATCAGGCATTAAAAACATTCAACTACCATTAGTGTCGGTTAGTCCAACTCTTACAGCCTGTACAACCTCCTCGACTTATCAGGGATTAAACTCATTTAACTGCTATTAGTGTAGTTAGTCTCACTCTTCCAGCCTGTGCAACCTTCTAGACGTATCAGGCATTGAAAACATTTAACTACCATTAGTGTCAGTTAGTGCCACTGTTACAGCCTCTACAACCGTCTTGACTTATCAGGGATTAAAAACATTCAACTACCATTAGTGTCGGTTAGTCCAACTCTTACAGCCTGTACAACCTCCTCGACTTATCAGGGATTAAACTCATTTTACTGCTATTAGTGTAGTTAGTCTCACTCTTCCAGCCTCTGCAACCTTCTAGACGTATCAGGCATTGAAAACATTTAACTACCATTAGTGTCAGTTAGTGCCACTGTTACAGCCTCTACAACCGTCTCGACTTATCAGGCATTGAAAACATTCAACTACTATTAGTGTAGTTAGTCCCACTCTTCCAGCCTCTACAACCTTCTAGACTTTTCAGGGTTTAAAAACATTCAACTACCATTAGGGTCTGGTAGTCCCACTCTTACAGCCTCTACAACCTTGTGGACTTATCAATGATTAAACCCATTTAACTACTATTAGTGTCAGTAAGTCCCACTCTTCCAGCCGCTAAAATTGAATAAACCCATTTAACAACTCTTAGTGTCAGTTAGTCCCACTCTTTCAGCCTCTACAACCTTTTCGACTTATCAGGGATTAAAACATTCAACTATCAGTAGTGTAGGTTAGTCCCACTCTTACTGCCTCTACAACCTTCTCGACTTATCAGGGATTAAACGCATTTACCCACTATTAGTGCCAGTAAGTCCCATTCTTCCAGCATCTACAACCTTCTCGACTTATCAGGAAATAAATCCATTTAACTACTATTAGTGTCGGTTAGTCCCTCTCTTTCAGCCTCTACAAATCTCTCGACTTATCAGGGATTAAACCCATTTAACAGCTATTAGTGTAGTTAGTCCCACTCTTCCAGCCTCTACAACCTTCTCGAATTATCAGGGATTAAAAACATTTACCTACTATTAGTGTCGGTTAGTCTTACTGTAGTTAGTCCCACTCTTCCAGCATCTAGAACCTTCTCGACTTCTCAGGGATTAAAAACATTTAACTACAATTAGTGTCGGTTAGACCCACTCTTACAGCCTCTACAACATTCTTGACTTATCAGGGATTTAAAACATTTAACTACTATTAGTGTAGTTAGTCCCACTCTTCCAGCCTCTACAACCTTCTAGACTTTTCAGGGATTAAAAACATTTAACTACCATTAGTGTCGGTTAATCCCATTCTAACAGCCTCTACAACTTTCACGACCTATCAGGGATTAAACCCATTTAACTACTATTAGTGTCAGTTAGTCCCACTCTTCCAGCCCCTACAACCTTCACGACTTATTAGGGATTAAACCCATTTAACTACTATTAGTGTCAGTTAGTCCCACTCTTCCAGCCACTACAACCTTCACGACTTATCAGGGATTAAACCCATTTAACTACCATTAGTGTCAGTTAGTCCCACTCTTCCAGCCTCTTCAACCTTCTCGACTTATCAGAGATTAAAAATATTGAACTACCATTAGTGTCGGTTAATCCCATTCTTACAGCCTCTACAACTTTCACGACCTATCAGGGATTAAGCCCATTTAACTACTATTAGTGTCAGTTAGTCCCACTCTTCTAACATCTACAACCCTTTTACTTATTATATATTAAGCCCATTTAACTACTTTTAGTGTCAGTTAGTCACCTTCATCCAGCCTCTACAACCTTCTCGACGTATCGGGGATTAAACCCATTTGACAACTATTAGTGTCAGTTAGTCCCACTCTTCCAGCCTCTACAACCTTCTCGACGTATCGGGGATTAAACCCATTTAACTACTATTAGTGTCAGTTAGTCCCACTCTTCTAACATCTACAACCCTTTTACTTAATATATATTAAGCCCATTTAACTACTTTTAGTGTCAGTTAGTCACCTTCATCCAGCTTCTACAACCTTCTCGACTTATCAGGGATTAAACCCATTTAACTACTATTAGTGTCAGTTAGTCCCACTCTTCCAGCCTCTACAACCTTCTCGACTTATCAGGGATTAAACCCATTTAACTACCATTAGTGTCAGTTAGTCCCACTCTTCCAGCCTCTTCAACCTTCTCGACTTATCAGAGATTAAAAATATTGAACTACCATTAGTGTCGGTTATACCCATTCTTACAGCCTCTACAACTTTCACGACCTATCAGGGATTAAGCCCATTTAACTACTATTAGTGTCAGTAAGTCCCACTCTACCAGCCACTACAACCTTCTCGACTTATCAGGGATTAAACCCATTTGACAACTATTAGTGTCAGTTAGTCCCACTCTTCCAGCCTCTACAACCTTCTCGATGTATCGGGGATTAAACCCATTTAACTACTATTAGTGTCAGTTAGTCCCACTCTTCTAACATCTACAACCCTTTTACTTATTATATATTAAGCCCATTTAACTACTTTTAGTGTCAGTTAGTCACCTTCATCCAGCCTCTACAACCTTCTCGACGTATCGGGGATTAAATCCATTTAACTACTATTAGTGTCAGTTAGTCCCACTCGTCTAACATCTACAACCCTTTTACTTATTATATATTAAGCCCATTTAACTACTTTTAGTGTCAGTTAGTCACCTTCATCCAGCCACTACAACCTTCTCGACGTATCGGGGATTCAGCCCATTTAACTACTTTTAGTGTCAGTTAGTCACCTTCATCCAGCTTCTACAACCTTCTCGACGTATCGGGGATTAAACCCATTTAACTACTATTAGTGTCAGTTAGTCCCACTCTTCTAACATCTACAACCCTTTTACTTATTATATATTAAGCCCATTTAACTACTTTTAGTGTCAGTTAGTCACCTTCTTCCAGCTTCTACAACCTTCTCGACTTATCAGGGATTAAACCCATTTAACTACTATTAGTGTCAGTTAGTCCCACTCTTCCAGCCTCTACAACCTTCTCGACTTATCAGGGATTAAACCCATTTAGCAATTATTAGTGTCAGTAAGTCCCTCTCTTCCAGCCTGTACAACCTTCTCGACTTATCAGGGATTAAATCCATTTAACTGCTATTAGTGTAGTTAGTCCCAATCTTTCAGTCTCTACAACCTTCTCGACTTATCAGGGATTAAATTCATTTAACTACTATTAGTGTCAGTTAGTCCCACTCTTCCAGCCTCTACAACCTTCTCGACTTATCAGGGATTAAACCCATTTAACTACTATTAGTGTCAGTTAGTCCCACTCTTCCAGCCACTACAACCTTCTCGACTTATCAGGGATTAAACCCATTTAACTACCATTAGTGTCAGTTAGTCCCACTCTTCCAGCCACTACAACCTTCTCGACTTATCAGGGATTAAACCCATTTAACTACCATTAGTGTCAGTTGGTCCCACTCTCCCAGCCTCCACAACCTTCCCGATTTATCAGGGATTAAACTCCTTTAACTATCATTAGTGTCAGTTAGTTCCACTCTTCCAATCTCTACAACCTTCTCGAATTAACAGGGATTAAAAACATTTAACTACTATTAGTGTCAGTTAGTCCCACTCTTCCAGCCTCTACAAACTTTTCCGGGTATCAGGGGTTAAACCCATTTAACTACTATTAGTGTCAGTAAGTCCCACTCTACCAGCCTCTACAACCTTCTCGACTTATCAGGGATTAAACCCATTTAACAACTATTAGTGTCAGTTAGTCCCATTCTTCCAGCCTCTACATCCTTCTCGACTTATCAGGGATTAAACCCATTTAACTATCATTAGTGTTAGTTAGTCCCACTCTTTCTGCCTCTACAACCTTCTCGACTTATCAGGGATTAAACCCATTTAACTACTAGACTATTCTAGTTTGTAACTAATTGTTAATTGTTTGTTAATTGTTAAATTGTTAATTTTAACCCTGTAACATTGTCTTATAACATCTTTGTTATCTTATACATCTTCAGTACATCTTAACCCTTTCTGAATTTCAAATCCCATACTTTGAAAATTCACTAACTTTATTCTTAAATTAAATCCCATACTTTAATTTAGGAATTACATACAGCTAATTGTTCACAACAAAAAAAAGACTTTATTCAAATCATCATTATTAAATCTTCTTTCAAATTTTACATCCTTTTTAAAAAATCATTTAGGTCGTCTGACATTTTACAATCCAAACATTCTGCTATTAAAAACTTTACTTGCTATTAAAAAAAAATATTTTTTTTTTATTTAACTTACTTTAATTTTGACAGTGTTTAAAAACAATTCTTTTTTATTATATTTATTGAAACTCCAGTGTCCAATAAAACATTACAACTTATTTGAATTTTATTTGACTTTACAAGAATTAATTTATTTGACTACTTAATTCAATTTTTATTGTAAGTACCATAACAATTTTGTTTCCTTCTTTAACTTAAAATGATTTTTAAACATTTACTTTGAATTTCTCTGAGAAACTTTACTTATCCAATACATTAGATTAACAGGATCGGCTTTACAAATTTTTGTCTTTGGCTATCTTTCTTATTACATATACTGTACTGTCCATTCTAAACTTTACATTTATAATTTTTATTTCGAAAATTTACTCGTCTTTTACCAACTATTTATTTTTAAATCGCTATACATTTTATTTATTTGAAAATAACTTTACTATTCACTGACGAGTATTTTTAAGGAGGGCTGCACAACTTAAATAATTAACACATGAATGGCATTAATCCTTGGAATTCGTTAGCTGTAATTATCATTCACTTTTCAATAATTACATTTTTAGAAAACAGCAGAGTATTACATTTTAGAGAACAACAAAAACAAGCAGTTAAAAATTAAACCAGCAGTAATTTAAATTTAGCAGAGTTGCGCATTTGTAACAGTTGATTTTAGGAACAAACAAAACTAGCAGAGTCGCGCATTTGTAACAGACTAGGTTACTTGAGAAATGAAAATATAAAGTTTTAAAATACAACGTTATACAATTTATTAATCAGTGACAAATTACAAAAAATTACAAAAGACAGCAATGTGTCGAGTAATTTACTTCATATTACTGCTAGTTATTCCATACATTTTAATTACTTATTATCTTTTAAAATTTATATATATATATATATCGACAACATAGTAACTTAAGTCTTTCAATTAAATTTTTAGAAATGAATATTCGAAGGACAATTTCTACCGTTCATGTGTTAACCGTTTATCAATTAAAATTCAACTTAGTAACATTAAAATACATTTTCTTTGTTATTATCTAAAACGTACCTGGTTGTGCACTAATAAAACATTTTAAAACATATTAAAGATTGCCCATGGCTTTTGGAATCACTGAACACTTAACACATCGCTCTTGCAAATCCGCGCACTTAAACAAAAATTATATAAACATTTACTCGTTTGAAAAAAAACATAAATTATCGCTTCTGACTTCTTCTTTTGTTGCGTTAATAAAATTCGGTACCGGCCTTGACATCTTAAATTTTGAATTCTGGAAGCTTATAAATTTCTAAGTTATGTCCGAAAGTGCCATTGCGTCCGTCTCGTTGAAAGACTTTTGGAGAAGTGGGCCTTCTGAAGGGACAAGCAAACGGAACTTTCCCACCCTTGGTTATTATTTTGAATATTTTGATTGGTCCGTCAGATCATGCGATATCAGACCATGTTACGTCACATGAGGTGATGTGAGTTTTTTTAAGTTAAGCTACCAACTCGTACGATATTTTACATTTTTACCCGCTAGGGGTGCTACCATCTAGCTAGCTTCACAATGAGCACGAATAAAACAAAAATTTTCTTTTATATTGGGAAGATATAATTATTGAATAAAAATCAAATATATAAATGAATTTATATGTAACACCTTATTTTTAAGAGTGTTACATCTTGTGTGCTAGATTGTATTTTGTAACAAGACCCTGTGAAGATGATGACGTGGTCATCGAAATGTACATAAGGTTTTAATCTTAAGTAACTTGTTTTATTTGTTATTTTTGATTATGTTTGTGGTATTGGGGTTCTTTTCAATATTTTTATTGCACCATTAGTGTCGGTTAGTCCCACTCTTCCAGTCTTTACAACTTTCTCGACCTATTAGGAACTAAACCCATTTAACTATCATTATTGTCAGTTATTCCCACTCTTCCTGCTTCTACAACTTTCTCGACCTATCAGGGATTAAACCCATTTAACTACCATTAGTGTCAGTTAGTCCCTCTCTTCCAGCCTCTACAACTTTCTCGACTTATCAGGGATTAAACCCATTTAACATTTAAGTTAATCGGAAACAGTTACAAACCCACTTCAGCACTGGAATTCGGAAGCACACGGCTTGTGACGGTTTCAATAAATTTAAAATTATTCATTTCTTTACTTTTGACTCTTGAAAATCGAAACAATACCATTTATCACTCTTTTCCTATATATCTTTCTCCATTGCAGACGTCGACTACCATTTTGTCTACTTAATCTTATTCACGACTATTCTATGCAGCTCATTAGTGCTCATGTAGAACTAGCTTAGACATTTCCCAATCGAGAATATATGTCCTGAAATCTTCTTCAAAAAGCTCTTCTATCTAATTTCTTCTATAATATTTAATATTATTACTTTTGATATGTGCAAGGTTTTGAGGTTAACTTAATTTTACACTGGCTTTGCCTTCGCATTCTTTGAAGAACCTCTTGTATACGCAATATTATGTGTACCACCTCTTCAGCATAAAGTAACTACCAAAACAATCCCCCGTAAGACAACGAAAATATATACTATAAATCAGAAGCGCTATATTTTGACCAATGGAATATAAATATTTCTAACTACTTTCACTCATAGGGACGTACAACCCTGACCTTCCTATTTTTTTCGAGAGATCGCGCTGTGCAAAGCATATGACGCTCAGATAAAACTGAAACTCTAACGCTTTCAATGAATGGGAGCATAATGCCAAAGAAAGTATCCAGCACACAAAGCTTATTGCACATCATAAATTTTGTCTTCCTGATATTGACTTCCAACCCATTTGTCTTTCTTCCAACAATTCTGTCAATAAAAAACGAATGACGTCATGTCATGAGTAAATAATACGTCTCTCTATAAAACCCAAGTAAGTCCATCATATGTCAATAGTTTACTTTTATCTTTGAATAAATGAATAGGTGGTTAAACATTGAGTCCGAAGTTTATTTATTTAGTGCAACGTTTAGGCAACTAATTTAATGCCCTTATCAAGCCTGTAGGGCTGTGAAAAATGAAGTCCTTACATTTAGTGTTCAAAAGAATATGCGCAACAAATTAGTCGCCCAAACGTTGCAATAAATAAACAAACTTTTGACTCCATATTCGACCAGCTTCTCATTTATTCAAAACTTATCTCGAGTGCTGGAATAAACATGAAATTCTTCCATCTTTAATGCTCTATATTTAAAATAATATAGCATTAAACTTTGATAGAATAACAGTATTGACGTCTACCAAATATACTTCAATGTGTAGTTAAAATAAAAGCTATAACTGATTCTATTATTTTTACCGCAGAGAAAGCACTACAGCTGCGTAAGGTTAACAGTTTTCCGTGCAGGTAATTATACGTTATTCAACCTTCACGAACTGTAACCCGAAATTAAATACAACCTGCAATCATGTTGTAAGTTATATGCAAAACTTTCAATAAAGTAAGGTAAAATCGCAAGATAATATTTATTTTGCAACGGTTTTACTGTTATTTTGTTACAGTGATATTATCTTACATTTTAGCTGAGTTACACAAATTTAGTTCATTTTCGATGCTGCTTTTTCATTAAGAAAGTTAAGCGAAATATATATTACTTTTTGAGGTTATTTTTACATAATTCTACAACATATATTTTTATTTTATGCGTATACAAATAAAATGTTGCATTTTTTTAGCCTAATATATTTATTATTTTCTTATACTTTGTTATCTCTAGGGACGATTCATACTATTCTCAATTCATTACTAAATGCGTTACACCGTTAGTAAAAGTATATTGAGAGCAAAAGTCTATCCGCTTTGCTGAAAAAAAGTTTCAAACTTACAGTACCTAATGTAATATTTGTGTAATACTAGACAACTATAACAAAACACACGTTTGAAAATGTTTAGAATAAAAGTCAAACGTTTTATCAAGCGAAGAACGGTTATTTAATAAGCCACGTATCTGCAAGTGTTTCCCCTTCAAGGTGTATTTACAGGGATGTTGATCAAGTTTTACCAAGCGAAGAACGGTTATTTAATAAGCCACGTATCTGCAAGTATTTCCCCTTCAAGGTGTATTTACAGGGATGTTGTTCAAGTTTTACCAAGCGAAGAACGGTTATTTAATAAGCCACGTATCTGCAAGTATTTCCCCTTCAAGGTGTATTTACAAAGACGTTGATCAAGTTTTACCAAGCGAAGAACGGTTATTTAATAAGCCACGTATCTGCAAGTATTTCCCCTTCAAGGTGTATTTACAGGGATGTTGTTCAAGTTTTACCAAGCGAAGAACGGTTATTTAATAAGCCACGTATCTGCAAGTATTTCCCCTTCAAGGTGTATTTACAGGGATGTTGTTCAAGTTTTACCAAGCGAAGAACTGTTATTTAATAAGCCACGTAACTGCAAGTATTTCCCCTTCAAGGTGTATTTACAGGGATGTTGTTCAAGTTTTACCAAGCGAAGAACGGTTATTTAATAAGCCACGTATCTGCAAGTATTTCCCCTTCAAGGTGTATTTACAGGGATGTTGTTCAAGTTTTACCAAGCGAAGAACGGTTATTTAATAAGCCACGTATCTGCAAGTATTTCCCCTTCAAGGTGTATTTACAAAGACGTTGATCAAGTTTTACCAAGCGAAGAACGGTTATTTAATAAGCCACGTATCTGCAAGTATTTCCCCTTCAAAGTGTATTTACAGGGATGTTGTTCACGTTTTACCAAGCGAAGAACGCTTATTTAATAAGCCACGTATCTGCAAGTATTTCCCCTTCAAGGTGTATTTACAGGGATGTTGTTCAAGTTTTACCAAGCGAAGAACGGTTATTTAATAAGCCACGTATCTGCAAGTATTTCCCCTTCAAGGTGTATTTACAGGGATGTTGTTCAAGTTTTACCAAGCGAAGAACGGTTATTTAATAAGCCACGTATCTGCAAGTATTTCCCCTTCAAGGTGTATTTACAGGGATGTTGTTCAAGTTTTACCAAGCGAAGAACGGTTATTTAATAAGCCACGTATCTGCAAGTATTTCCCCTTCAAGATGTATTTACAGGGATGTTGTTCAAGTTTTACCAAGCGAAGAACGGTTATTTAATAAGCCACGTATCTGCAAGTATTTCCCCTTCAAGGTGTATTTACAGGGATGTTGTTCAAGTTTTACCAAGCGAAGAACGGTTATTTAATAAGCCACGTATCTGCAAGTATTTCCCCTTCAAGGTGTATTTACAGGGATGTTGTTCAAGTTTTACCAAGCGAAGAACGGTTATTTAATAAGCCACGTATCTGCAAGTATTTCCCCTTCATGGTGTATTTACAGGGATGTTGTTCAAGTTTTACCAAGCGAAGAACGGTTATTTAATAAGCCACGTATCTGCAAGTATTTCCCCTTCAAGGTGTATTTACAAAGACGTTGATCAAGTTTTACCAAGCGAAGAACGGTTATTTAATAAGCCACGTATCTGCAAGTATTTCCCCTTCAAGGTGTATTTACAGGGATGTTGTTCAAGTTTTACCAAGCGAAGAACGGTTATTTAATAAGCCACGTATCTGCAAGTATTTCCCCTTCAAGGTTAACAGTTTTCCGTGCAGGTAATTATACGTTATTCAACCTTCACGAACTGTAACCCGAAATTAAATACAACCTGCAATCATGTTGTAAGTTATATGCAAAACTTTCAATAAAGTAAGGTAAAATCGCAAGATAATATTTATTTTGCAACGGTTTTACTGTTATTTTGTTACAGTGATATTATCTTACATTTTAGCTGAGTTACACAAATTTAGTTCATTTTCGATGCTGCTTTTTCATTAAGAAAGTTAAGCGAAATATATATTACTTTTTGAGGTTATTTTTACATAATTCTACAACATATATTTTTATTTTATGCGTATACAAATAAAATGTTGCATTTTTTTAGCCTAATATATTTATTATTTTCTTATACTTTGTTATCTCTAGGGACGATTCATACTATTCTCAATTCATTACTAAATGCGTTACACCGTTAGTAAAAGTATATTGAGAGCAAAAGTCTATCCGCTTTGCTGAAAAAAAGTTTCAAACTTACAGTACCTAATGTAATATTTGTGTAATACTAGACAACTATAACAAAACACACGTTTGAAAATGTTTAGAATAAAAGTCAAACGTTTTATCAAGCGAAGAACGGTTATTTAATAAGCCACGTATCTGCAAGTGTTTCCCCTTCAAGGTGTATTTACAGGGATGTTGATCAAGTTTTACCAAGCGAAGAACGGTTATTTAATAAGCCACGTATCTGCAAGTATTTCCCCTTCAAGGTGTATTTACAGGGATGTTGTTCAAGTTTTACCAAGCGAAGAACGGTTATTTAATAAGCCACGTATCTGCAAGTATTTCCCCTTCAAGGTGTATTTACAGGGATGTTGTTCAAGTTTTACCAAGCGAAGAACGGTTATTTAATAAGCCACGTATCTGCAAGTATTTCCCCTTCAAGGTGTATTTACAGGGATGTTGTTCAAGTTTTACCAAGCGAAGAACTGTTATTTAATAAGCCACGTAACTGCAAGTATTTCCCCTTCAAGGTGTATTTACAGGGATGTTGTTCAAGTTTTACCAAGCGAAGAACGGTTATTTAATAAGCCACGTATCTGCAAGTATTTCCCCTTCAAGGTGTATTTACAGGGATGTTGTTCAAGTTTTACCAAGCGAAGAACGGTTATTTAATAAGCCACGTATCTGCAAGTATTTCCCCTTCAAGGTGTATTTACAAAGACGTTGATCAAGTTTTACCAAGCGAAGAACGGTTATTTAATAAGCCACGTATCTGCAAGTATTTCCCCTTCAAAGTGTATTTACAGGGATGTTGTTCACGTTTTACCAAGCGAAGAACGCTTATTTAATAAGCCACGTATCTGCAAGTATTTCCCCTTCAAGGTGTATTTACAGGGATGTTGTTCAAGTTTTACCAAGCGAAGAACGGTTATTTAATAAGCCACGTATCTGCAAGTATTTCCCCTTCAAGGTGTATTTACAGGGATGTTGTTCAAGTTTTACCAAGCGAAGAACTGTTATTTAATAAGCCACGTAACTGCAAGTATTTCCCCTTCAAGGTGTATTTACAGGGATGTTGTTCAAGTTTTACCAAGCGAAGAACGGTTATTTAATAAGCCACGTATCTGCAAGTATTTCCCCTTCAAGGTGTATTTACAGGGATGTTGTTCAAGTTTTACCAAGCGAAGAACGGTTATTTAATAAGCCACGTATCTGCAAGTATTTCCCCTTCAAGGTGTATTTACAAAGACGTTGATCAAGTTTTACCAAGCGAAGAACGGTTATTTAATAAGCCACGTATCTGCAAGTATTTCCCCTTCAAAGTGTATTTACAGGGATGTTGTTCACGTTTTACCAAGCGAAGAACGCTTATTTAATAAGCCACGTATCTGCAAGTATTTCCCCTTCAAGGTGTATTTACAGGGATGTTGTTCAAGTTTTACCAAGCGAAGAACGGTTATTTAATAAGCCACGTATCTGCAAGTATTTCCCCTTCAAGGTGTATTTACAGGGATGTTGTTCAAGTTTTACCAAGCGAAGAACGGTTATTTAATAAGCCACGTATCTGCAAGTATTTCCCCTTCAAGGTGTATTTACAGGGATGTTGTTCAAGTTTTACCAAGCGAAGAACGGTTATTTAATAAGCCACGTATCTGCAAGTATTTCCCCTTCAAGATGTATTTACAGGGATGTTGTTCAAGTTTTACCAAGCGAAGAACGGTTATTTAATAAGCCACGTATCTGCAAGTATTTCCCCTTCAAGGTGTATTTACAGGGATGTTGTTCAAGTTTTACCAAGCGAAGAACGGTTATTTAATAAGCCACGTATCTGCAAGTATTTCCCCTTCAAGGTGTATTTACAGGGATGTTGTTCAAGTTTTACCAAGCGAAGAACGGTTATTTAATAAGCCACGTATCTGCAAGTATTTCCCCTTCAAGGTGTATTTACAGGGATGTTGTTCAAGTTTTACCAAGCGAAGAACGGTTATTTAATAAGCCACGTATCTGCAAGTATTTCCCCTTCAAGGTGTATTTACAAAGACGTTGATCAAGTTTTACCAAGCGAAGAACGGTTATTTAATAAGCCACGTATCTGCAAGTATTTCCCCTTCAAGGTGTATTTACAGGGATGTTGTTCAAGTTTTACCAAGCGAAGAACGGTTATTTAATAAGCCACGTATCTGCAAGTATTTCCCCTTCAAGGTGTATTTACAGGGATGTTGTTCAAGTTTTACCAAGCGAAGAACGGTTATTTAATAAGCCACGTAACTGCAAGTATTTCCCCTTCAAGGTGTATTTACAGGGATGTTGTTCAAGTTTTACCAAGCGAAGAACGGTTATTTAATAAGCCACGTATCTGCAAGTATTTCCACTTCAAGGTGTATTTACAGGGATGTTGTTCAAGTTTTATCAAGCGAAGAACGGTTATTTAATAAGCCACGTATCTGCAAGTATTTCCCCTTCAAGGTGTATTTACAAAGACGTTGATCAAGTTTTACCAAGCGAAGAACGGTTATTTAATAAGCCACGTATCTGCAAGTATTTCCCCTTCAAGGTGTATTTACAGGGATGTTGTTCAAGTTTTACCAAGCGAAGAACGGTTATTTAATAAGCCACGTATCTGCAAGTATTTCCCCTTCAAGGTGTATTTACAGGGATGTTGTTCAAGTTTTACCAAGCGAAGAACGGTTATTTAATAAGCCACGAATCTGCAAGTATTTCCCCTTTAAGGTGTATTTACAGGGATGTTGTTCAAGTTTTACCAAGCGAAGAACGGTTATTTAATAAGCCACGTAACTGCAAGTATTTCCCCTTCAAGGTGTATTTACAGGGATGTTGTTCAAGTTTTACCAAGCGAAGAACGGTTATTTAATAAGCCACGTATCTGCAAGTATTTCCCCTTCAAGGTGTATTTACAGGGATGTTGTTCTAGTTTTACCAAGCGAAGAACGGTTATTTAATAAGCCACGTATCTGCAAGTATTTCCCCTTCAAGGTGTATTTACAGGGATGTTGTTCAAGTTTTACCAAGCGAAGAACGGTTATTTAATAAGCCACGTATCTGCAAGTATTTCCCCTTCAAGGTGTATTTAGAGGGATGTTGTTCAAGTTTTACCAAGCGAAGAACGGTTATTTAATAAGCCACGTATCTGCAAGTATTTCCCCTTCAAGGTGTATTTACAAAGACGTTGATCACGTTTTACCAAGCGAAGAACGGTTATTTACTAAGCCACGTATCTGCAAGTATTTCCCCTTCAAGGTGTATTTACAGGGATGTTGTTCAAGTTTTACCAAGCGAAGAACGGTTATTTAATAAGCCACGTATCTGCAAGTATTTCCCCTTCAAGGTGTATTTACAGGGATGTTGTTCAAGTTTTACCAAGCGAAGAACGGTTATTTAATAAGCCACGTATCTGCAAGTATTTCCCCTTCAAGGTGTATTTACAGGGATGTTGTTCAAGTTTTACCAAGCGAAGAACGGTTATTTAATAAGCCACGTATCTGCAAGTATTTCCCCTTCAAGGTGTATTTACAGGGATGTTGTTCAAGTTTTACCAAGCGAAGAACGGTTATTTAATAAGCCGCGTATCTGCAAGTATTTCCCCTTCAAGGTGTATTTACAAAGACGTTGATCAAGTTTTACCAAGCGAAGAACGGTTATTTAATAAGCCACGTATCTGCAAGTATTTCCCCTTCAAGGTGTATTTACAGGGATGTTGTTCAAGTTTTACCAAGCGAAGAACGGTTATTTAATAAGCCACGTATCTGCAAGTATTTCCCCTTCAAGGTGTATTTACAGGGATGTTGTTCAAGTTTTACCAAGCGAAGAACTGTTATTTAATAAGCCACGTAACTGCAAGTATTTCCCCTTCAAGGTGTATTTACAGGGATGTTGTTCAAGTTTTACCAAGCGAAGAACGGTTATTTAATAAGCCACGTATCTGCAAGTATTTCCCCTTCAAGGTGTATTTACAGGGATGTTGTTCAAGTTTTACCAAGCGAAGAACGGTTATTTAATAAGCCACGTATCTGCAAGTATTTCCCCTTCAAGGTGTATTTACAAAGACGTTGATCAAGTTTTACCAAGCGAAGAACGGTTATTTAATAAGCCACGTATCTGCAAGTATTTCCCCTTCAAGGTGTATTTACAGGGATGTTGTTCACGTTTTACCAAGCGAAGAACGCTTATTTAATAAGCCACGTATCTGCAAGTATTTCCCCTTCAAGGTGTATTTACAGGGATGTTGTTCAAGTTTTACCAAGCGAAGAACGGTTATTTAATAAGCCACGTATCTGCAAGTATTTCCCCTTCAAGGTGTATTTAAAGGGATGTTGTTCAAGTTTTACCAAGCGAAGAACGGTTATTTAATAAGCCACGTATCTGCAAGTATTTCCCCTTCAAGGTGTATTTACAGGGATGTTGTTCAAGTTTTACCAAGCGAAGAACGGTTATTTAATAAGCCACGTATCTGCAAGTATTTCCCCTTCAAGGTGTATTTACAGGGATGTTGTTCAAGTTTTACCAAGCGAAGAACGGTTATTTAATAAGCCACGTATCTGCAAGTATTTCCCCTTCAAGGTGTATTTACAGGGATGTTGTTCAAGTTTTACCAAGCGAAGAACGGTTATTTAATAAGCCACGTATCTGCAAGTATTTCCCCTTCAAGGTGTATTTACAGGGATGTTGTTCAAGTTTTACCAAGCGAAGAACGGTTATTTAATAAGCCACGTATCTGCAAGTATTTCCCCTTCAAGGTGTATTTACAAAGACGTTGATCAAGTTTTACCAAGCGAAGAACGGTTATTTAATAAGCCACGTATCTGCAAGTATTTCCCCTTCAAGGTGTATTTACAGGGATGTTGTTCAAGTTTTACCAAGCGAAGAACGGTTATTTAATAAGCCACGTATCTGCAAGTATTTCCCCTTCAAGGTGTATTTACAAAGACGTTGATCAAGTTTTACCAAGCGAAGAACGGTTATTTAATAAGCCACGTATCTGCAAGTATTTCCCCTTCAAGGTGTATTTACAGGGATGTTGTTCAAGTTTTACCAAGCGAAGAACGGTTATTTAATAAGCCACGTATCTGCAAGTATTTCCCCTTCAAGGTGTATTTACAGGGATGTTGTTCAAGTTTTACCAAGCGAAGAACGGTTATTTAATAAGCCACGAATCTGCAAGTATTTCCCCTTTAAGGTGTATTTACAGGGATGTTGTTCAAGTTTTACCAAGCGAAGAACGGTTATTTAATAAGCCACGTAACTGCAAGTATTTCCCCTTCAAGGTGTATTTACAGGGATGTTGTTCACGTTTTACCAAGCGAAGAACGCTTATTTAATAAGCCACGTATCTGCAAGTATTTCCCCTTCAAGGTGTATTTACAGGGATGTTGTTCAAGTTTTACCAAGCGAAGAACGGGTATTTAATAAGCCACGTAACTGCAAGTATTTCCCCTTCAAGGTGTATTTACAGGGATGTTGTTCAAGTTTTACCAAGCGAAGAACGGTTATTTAATAAGCCACGTAACTGCAAGTATTTCCCCTTCAAGGTGTATTTACAGGGATGTTGTTCAAGTTTTACCAAGCGAAGAACGGTTATTTAATAAGCCGCGTATCTGCAAGTATTTCCCCTTCAAGGTGTATTTACAGGGATGTTGTTCAAGTTTTACCAAGCGAAGAACGGTTATTTAATAAGCCACGTATCTGCAAGTATTTCCCCTTCAAGGTGTATTTACAGGGATGTTGTTCAAATTTTACCAAGCGAAGAACGGTTATTTAATAAGCCACGTAACTGCAAGTATTTCCCCTTCAAGGTGTATTTACAGGGATGTTGTTCAAGTTTTACCAAGCGAAGAACGGTTATTTAATAAGCCACGTATCTGCAAGTATTTCCCCTTCAAGGTGTATTTACAGGGATGTTGTTCAAGTTTTACCAAGCGAAGAACGGTTATTTAATAAGCCACGTATCTGCAAGTATTTCCCCTTCAAGATGTATTTACAGGGATGTTGTTCAAGTTTTACCAAGCGAAGAACGGTTATTTAATAAGCCACGTATCTGCAAGTATTTCCCCTTCAAGGTGTATTTACAGGGATGTTGTTCAAGTTTTACCAAGCGAAGAACGGTTATTTAATAAGCCACGTATCTGCAAGTATTTCCCCTTCAAGGTGTATTTACAGGGATGTTGTTCAAGTTTTACCAAGCGAAGAACGGTTATTTAATAAGCCACGTATCTGCAAGTATTTCCCCTTCAAGGTGTATTTACAGGGATGTTGTTCAAGTTTTACCTAGCGAAGAACGGTTATTTAATAAGCCGCGTATCTGCAAGTATTTCCCCTTCAAGGTGTATTTACAAAGACGTTGATCAAGTTTTACCAAGCGAAGAACGGTTATTTAATAAGCCACGTATCTGCAAGTATTTCCCCTTCAAGGTGTATTTACAGGGATGTTGTTCAAGTTTTACCAAGCGAAGAACGGTTATTTAATAAGCCACGTATCTGCAAGTATTTCCCCTTCAAGGTGTATTTACAGGGATGTTGTTCAAGTTTTACCAAGCGAAGAACGGTTATTTAATAAGCCACGTAACTGCAAGTATTTCCCCTTCAAGGTGTATTTACAGGGATGTTGTTCAAGTTTTACCAAGCGAAGAACGGTTATTTAATAAGCCACGTATCTGCAAGTATTTCCCCTTCAAGGTGTATTTACAGGGATGTTGTTCAAGTTTTACCAAGCGAAGAACGGTTATTTAATAAGCCACGTATCTGCAAGTATTTCCCCTTCAAGGTGTATTTACAAAGACGTTGATCAAGTTTTACCAAGCGAAGAACGGTTATTTAATAAGCCACGTATCTGCAAGTATTTCCCCTTCAAGGTGTATTTACAGGGATGTTGTTCAAGTTTTACCAAGCGAAGAACGGTTATTTAATAAGCCACGTATCTGCAAGTATTTCCCCTTCAAGGTCTATTTACAGGGATGTTGTTCAAGTTTTACCAAGCGAAGAACTGTTATTTAATAAGCCACGTAACTGCAAGTATTTCCCCTTCAAGGTGTATTTACAGGGATGTTGTTCAAGTTTTACCAAGCGAAGAACGGTTATTTAATAAGCCACGTATCTGCAAGTATTTCCCCTTCAAGGTGTATTTACAGGGATGTTGTTCAAGTTTTACCAAGCGAAGAACGGTTATTTAATAAGCCACGTATCTGCAAGTATTTCCCCTTCAAGGTGTATTTACAAAGACGTTGATCAAGTTTTACCAAGCGAAGAACGGTTATTTAATAAGCCACGTATCTGCAAGTATTTCCCCTTCAAGGTGTATTTACAGGGATGTTGTTCACGTTTTACCAAGCGAAGAACGCTTATTTAATAAGCCACGTATCTGCAAGTATTTCCCCTTCAAGGTGTATTTACAGGGATGTTGTTCAAGTTTTACCAAGCGAAGAACGGTTATTTAATAAGCCACGTATCTGCAAGTATTTCCCCTTCAAGGTGTATTTAAAGGGATGTTGTTCAAGTTTTACCAAGCGAAGAACGGTTATTTAATAAGCCACGTATCTGCAAGTATTTCCCCTTCAAGGTGTATTTACAGGGATGTTGTTCAAGTTTTACCAAGCGAAGAACGGTTATTTAATAAGCCACGTATCTGCAAGTATTTCCCCTTCAAGATGTATTTACAGGGATGTTGTTCAAGTTTTACCAAGCGAAGAACGGTTATTTAATAAGCCACGTATCTGCAAGTATTTCCCCTTCAAGGTGTATTTACAGGGATGTTGTTCAAGTTTTACCAAGCGAAGAACGGTTATTTAATAAGCCACGTATCTGCAAGTATTTCCCCTTCAAGGTGTATTTACAGGGATGTTGTTCAAGTTTTACCAAGCGAAGAACGGTTATTTAATAAGCCACGTATCTGCAAGTATTTCCCCTTCAAGGTGTATTTACAGGGATGTTGTTCAAGTTTTACCAAGCGAAGAACGGTTATTTAATAAGCCACGTATCTGCAAGTATTTCCCCTTCAAGGTGTATTTACAAAGACGTTGATCAAGTTTTACCAAGCGAAGAACGGTTATTTAATAAGCCACGTATCTGCAAGTATTTCCCCTTCAAGGTGTATTTACAGGGATGTTGTTCAAGTTTTACCAAGCGAAGAACGGTTATTTAATAAGCCACGTATCTGCAAGTATTTCCCCTTCAAGGTGTATTTACAGGGATGTTGTTCAAGTTTTACCAAGCGAAGAACGGTTATTTAATAAGCCACGTAACTGCAAGTATTTCCCCTTCAAGGTGTATTTACAGGGATGTTGTTCAAGTTTTACCAAGCGAAGAACGGTTATTTAATAAGCCACGTATCTGCAAGTATTTCCCCTTCAAGGTGTATTTACAGGGATGTTGTTCAAGTTTTACCAAGCGAAGAACGGTTATTTAATAAGCCACGTATCTGCAAGTATTTCCCCTTCAAGGTGTATTTACAAAGACGTTGATCAAGTTTTACCAAGCGAAGAACGGTTATTTAATAAGCCACGTATCTGCAAGTATTTCCCCTTCAAGGTGTATTTACAGGGATGTTGTTCAAGTTTTACCAAGCGAAGAACGGTTATTTAATAAGCCACGTATCTGCAAGTATTTCCCCTTCAAGGTGTATTTACAGGGATGTTGTTCAAGTTTTACCAAGCGAAGAACGGTTATTTAATAAGCCACGAATCTGCAAGTATTTCCCCTTTAAGGTGTATTTACAGGGATGTTGTTCAAGTTTTACCAAGCGAAGAACGGTTATTTAATAAGCCACGTAACTGCAAGTATTTCCCCTTCAAGGTGTATTTACAGGGATGTTGTTCACGTTTTACCAAGCGAAGAACGCTTATTTAATAAGCCACGTATCTGCAAGTATTTCCCCTTCAAGGTGTATTTACAGGGATGTTGTTCAAGTTTTACCAAGCGAAGAACGGGTATTTAATAAGCCACGTAACTGCAAGTATTTCCCCTTCAAGGTGTATTTACAGGGATGTTGTTCAAGTTTTACCAAGCGAAGAACGGTTATTTAATAAGCCACGTAACTGCAAGTATTTCCCCTTCAAGGTGTATTTACAGGGATGTTGTTCAAGTTTTACCAAGCGAAGAACGGTTATTTAATAAGCCGCGTATCTGCAAGTATTTCCCCTTCAAGGTGTATTTACAGGGATGTTGTTCAAGTTTTACCAAGCGAAGAACGGTTATTTAATAAGCCACGTATCTGCAAGTATTTCCCCTTCAAGGTGTATTTACAGGGATGTTGTTCAAATTTTACCAAGCGAAGAACGGTTATTTAATAAGCCACGTAACTGCAAGTATTTCCCCTTCAAGGTGTATTTACAGGGATGTTGTTCAAGTTTTACCAAGCGAAGAACGGTTATTTAATAAGCCACGTATCTGCAAGTATTTCCCCTTCAAGGTGTATTTACAGGGATGTTGTTCAAGTTTTACCAAGCGAAGAACGGTTATTTAATAAGCCATGTATCTGCAAGTATTTCCCCTTCAAGATGTATTTACAGGGATGTTGTTCAAGTTTTACCAAGCGAAGAACGGTTATTTAATAAGCCACGTATCTGCAAGTATTTCCCCTTCAAGGTGTATTTACAGGGATGTTGTTCAAGTTTTACCAAGCGAAGAACGGTTATTTAATAAGCCACGTATCTGCAAGTATTTCCCCTTCAAGGTGTATTTACAGGGATGTTGTTCAAGTTTTACCAAGCGAAGAACGGTTATTTAATAAGCCACGTATCTGCAAGTATTTCCCCTTCAAGGTGTATTTACAGGGATGTTGTTCAAGTTTTACCTAGCGAAGAACGGTTATTTAATAAGCCGCGTATCTGCAAGTATTTCCCCTTCAAGGTGTATTTACAAAGACGTTGATCAAGTTTTACCAAGCGAAGAACGGTTATTTAATAAGCCACGTATCTGCAAGTATTTCCCCTTCAAGGTGTATTTACAGGGATGTTGTTCAAGTTTTACCAAGCGAAGAACGGTTATTTAATAAGCCACGTATCTGCAAGTATTTCCCCTTCAAGGTGTATTTACAGGGATGTTGTTCAAGTTTTACCAAGCGAAGAACGGTTATTTAATAAGCCACGTATCTGCAAGTATTTCCCCTTCAAGGTGTATTTACAGGGATGTTGTTCAAGTTTTACCAAGCGAAGAACGGTTATTTAATAAGCCACGTATCTGCAAGTATTTCCCCTTCAAGGTGTATTTACAAAGACGTTGATCAAGTTTTACCAAGCGAAGAACGGTTATTTAATAAGCCACGTATCTGCAAGTATTTCCCCTTCAAGGTGTATTTACAGGGATGTTGTTCAAGTTTTACCAAGCGAAGAACGGTTATTTAATAAGCCACGTATCTGCAAGTATTTCCCTTTCAAGGTGTATTTACAGGGATGTTGTTCAAGTTTTACCAAGCGAAGAACGGTTATTTAATAAGCCACGAATCTGCAAGTATTTCCCCTTTAAGGTGTATTTACAGGGATGTTGTTCAAGTTTTACCAAGCAAAGAACGGTTATTTAATAAGCCACGTAACTGCAAGTATTTCCCCTTCAAGGTGTATTTACAGGGATGTTGTTCACGTTTTACCAAGCGAAGAACGCTTATTTAATAAGCCACGTATCTGCAAGTATTTCCCCTTCAAGGTGTATTTACAGGGATGTTGTTCAAGTTTTACCAAGCGAAGAACGGTTATTTAATAAGCCACGTATCTGCAAGTATTTCCCCTTCAAGGTGTATTTAAAGGGATGTTGTTCAAGTTTTACCAAGCGAAGAACGGTTATTTAATAAGCCACGTATCTGCAAGTATTTCCCCTTCAAGGTGTATTTACAGGGATGTTGTTCAAGTTTTACCAAGCGAAGAACGGTTATTTAATAAGCCACGAATCTGCAAGTATTTCCCCTTTAAGGTGTATTTACAGGGATGTTGTTCAAGTTTTACCAAGCAAAGAACGGTTATTTAATAAGCCACGTAACTGCAAGTATTTCCCCTTCAAGGTGTATTTACAGGGATGTTGTTCACGTTTTACCAAGCGAAGAACGCTTATTTAATAAGCCACGTATCTGCAAGTATTTCCCCTTCAAGGTGTATTTACAGGGATGTTGTTCAAGTTTTACCAAGCGAAGAACGGTTATTTAATAAGCCACGTATCTGCAAGTATTTCCCCTTCAAGGTGTATTTAAAGGGATGTTGTTCAAGTTTTACCAAGCGAAGAACGGTTATTTAATAAGCCACGTATCTGCAAGTATTTCCCCTTCAAGGTGTATTTACAGGGATGTTGTTCAAGTTTTACCAAGCGAAGAACGGTTATTTAATAAGCCACGTATCTGCAAGTATTTCCCCTTCAAGATGTATTTACAGGGATGTTGTTCAAGTTTTACCAAGCGAAGAACGGTTATTTAATAAGCCACGTATCTGCAAGTATTTCCCCTTCAAGGTGTATTTACAGGGATGTTGTTCAAGTTTTACCAAGCGAAGAACGGTTATTTAATAAGCCACGTATCTGCAAGTATTTCCCCTTCAAGGTGTATTTACAGGGATGTTGTTCAAGTTTTACCAAGCGAAGAACGGTTATTTAATAAGCCACGTATCTGCAAGTATTTCCCCTTCAAGGTGTATTTACAGGGATGTTGTTCAAGTTTTACCAAGCGAAGAACGTTTATTTAATAAGCCGCGTATCTGCAAGTATTTCCCCTTCAAGGTGTATTTACAAAGACGTTGATCAAGTTTTACCAAGCGAAGAACGGTTATTTAATAAGCCACGTATCTGCAAGTATTTCCCCTTCAAGGTGTATTTACAGGGATGTTGTTCAAGTTTTACCAAGCGAAGAACGGTTATTTAATAAGCCACGTATCTGCAAGTATTTCCCCTTCAAGGTGTATTTACAGGGATGTTGTTCAAGTTTTACCAAGCGAAGAACGGTTATTTAATAAGCCACGTAACTGCAAGTATTTCCCCTTCAAGGTGTATTTACAGGGATGTTGTTCAAGTTTTACCAAGCGAAGAACGGTTATTTAATAAGCCACGTATCTGCAAGTATTTCCCCTTCAAGGTGTATTTACAGGGATGTTGTTCAAGTTTTACCAAGCGAAGAACGGTTATTTAATAAGCCACGTATCTGCAAGTATTTCCCCTTCAAGGTGTATTTACAAAGACGTTGATCAAGTTTTACCAAGCGAAGAACGGTTATTTAATAAGCCACGTATCTGCAAGTATTTCCCCTTCAAGGTGTATTTACAGGGATGTTGTTCAAGTTTTACCAAGCGAAGAACGGTTATTTAATAAGCCACGTATCTGCAAGTATTTCCCCTTCAAGGTGTATTTACAGGGATGTTGTTCAAGTTTTACCAAGCGAAGAACGGTTATTTAATAAGCCACGTATCTGCAAGTATTTCCCCTTCAAGGTGTATTTACAGGGATGTTGTTCAAGTTTTACCAAGTGAAGAACGGTTATTTAATAAGCCACGTATCTGCAAGTATTTCCCCTTCAAGTTGTATTTACAGGGATGTTGTTCAAGTTTTACCAAGCGAAGAACGGTTATTTAATAAGCCACGTATCTGCAAGTATTTCCCCTTCAAGGTGTATTTACAAAGACGTTGATCAAGTTTTACCAAGCGAAGAACGGGTTTTTAATAAGCCACGTATCTGCAAGTATTTCCCCTTCAAGGTGTATTTACAGGGATGTTGTTCAAGTTTTACCAAGTGAAGAACGGTTATTTAATAAGCCACGTATCTGCAAGTATTTCCCCTTCAAGTTGTATTTACAGGGATGTTGTTCAAGTTTTACCAAGCGAAGAACGGTTATTTAATAAGCCACGTATCTGCAAGTATTTCCCCTTCAAGGTGTATTTACAAAGACGTTGATCAAGTTTTACCAAGCGAAGAACGGGTTTTTAATAAGCCACGTATCTGCAAGTATTTCCCCTTCAAGGTGTATTTACAGGGATGTTGTTCAAGTTTTACCAAGCGAAGAACGGTTATTTAATAAGCCACGTATCTGCAAGTATTTCCCCTTCAAGGTGTATTTACAAAGACGTTGATCAAGTTTTACCAAGCGAAGAACGGTTATTTAATATGCCACGTATCTGCAAGTATTTCCCCTTCAAGGTGTATTTACAGGGATGTTGTTCAAGTTTTACCAAGCGAAGAACGGGTATTTAATAAGCCACGTAACTGCAAGTATTTCCCCTTCAAGGTGTATTTACAGGGATGTTGTTCAAGTTTTACCAAGCGAAGAACGGTTATTTAATAAGCCACGTAACTGCAAGTATTTCCCCTTCAAGGTGTATTTACAGGGATGTTGTTCAAGTTTTACCAAGCGAAGAACGGTTATTTAATAAGCCGCGTATCTGCAAGTATTTCCCCTTCAAGGTGTATTTACAGGGATGTTGTTCAAGTTTTACCAAGCGAAGAACGGTTATTTAATAAGCCACGTATCTGCAAGTATTTCCCCTTCAAGGTGTATTTACAGGGATGTTGTTCAAATTTTACCAAGCGAAGAACGGTTATTTAATAAGCCACGTAACTGCAAGTATTTCCCCTTCAAGGTGTATTTACAGGGATGTTGTTCAAGTTTTACCAAGCGAAGAACGGTTATTTAATAAGCCACGTATCTGCAAGTATTTCCCCTTCAAGGTGTATTTACAGGGATGTTGTTCAAGTTTTACCAAGCGAAGAACGGTTATTTAATAAGCCGCGTATCTGCAAGTATTTCCCCTTCAAGGTGTATTTACAGGGATGTTGTTCAAGTTTTACCAAGCGAAGAACGGTTATTTAATAAGCCACGTAACTGCAAGTATTTCCCCTTCAAGGTGTATTTACAGGGATGTTGTTCAAGTTTTACCAAGCGAAGAACGGTTATTTAATAAGCCGCGTATCTGCAAGTATTTCCCCTTCAAGGTGTATTTACAGGGATGTTGTTCAAGTTTTACCAAGCGAAGAACGGGTATTTAATAAGCCACGTAACTGCAAGTATTTCCCCTTCAAGGTGTATTTACAGGGATGTTGTTCACGTTTTACCAAGCGAAGAACGGTTATTTAATAAGCCACGTATCTGCAAGTATTTCCCCTTCAAGGTGTATTTACAAAGACGTTGATCAAGTTTTACCAAGCGAAGAACGGTTATTTAATAAGCCACGTAACTGCAAGTATTTCCCCTTCAAGGTGTATTTACAGGGATGTTGTTCAAGTTTTACCAAGCGAAGAACGGTTATTTAATAAGCCACGTATCTGCAAGTATTTCCCCTTCAAGGTGTATTTACAGGGATGTTGTTCATGTTTCTTAGAAGGAATATATTTAATAATGAGCTATTACAACAAATTAAGATTATATGTAACTTTAAAAACAATATCACACTTCTACTTATTGGATAAAAATCATGATTGACTCGTTCGAACAAGCTTTTTCTTATGCTAAAGAAACCACGACATTATAGCAAGACGAAAGTTAAAATGGCAAAGTTATTATCACTAAAGACTAAGGCTGCACTTGATAACCAGAAATATAGACTGTGGTAATTATATAAAATAAACCTTGCAATTTAAAACACAAGTGCTGTCAAAAGTACGTCTCAATACTGTTGGTTAGGATTGAGTCTACTACGTACAATTTCAATGCAGTTAGTGATAAAATATATGTAATAATGGTTGTGTGTATGTGTGTGTGTGTATTTGTGTGTGTGTGTGTGTGTGTGTGTGTGTGTGTGTGTGTATGTGTGTATGTGTGTGTGTGTGTGTGTGTATGTGTATAATGAAATTACAAAAGATCCATGAGATAAAATGTAGGACGTTGAGAGTGTATTATATATATATATATATATATATATATATATATATATATACAAAAATAAACGGCAATAACATAAAATACAGTTTACTTGCACTATTTGCCACATGTAAATATTTAAATATATATCATTGAAAGTACTTGTATATGATTATAAAAAAAATATGTGTAAAGTGCATATCATCTTGAACTATATAATTATGAAAATATTAAACTGATACTGAAACATATTTTTTTACTTTAGTGGATTGTAAGTAAAGGCGCGAATATTCTTCATACTAAACTGTTGAACATTTTACTATAATCGTATAAATACAGTATTAGTTTTATTTTACACATTGTACAATAATTTTTATTATAATAATAAAGAAAAAACATCTAAAATACAATAAATCTTTCAGTTTATAGTTTGAAAGATATTAAAAAGTTAATAAATATTTTAATTTTTAAAAGTACGAAAATAATTTGTTTCTGATAATTAACGCAATTTTATTCTAATATTAAAAAATGTCATAAATAACCTCACGCTTTTCTCCATCAGTTAATCCAACACCCAAGAATATATAATAAATATATCCTAAATACTTGGAAAAGAATAATGGCAAGCAAACCTATTTACTTTCGCAACCAACAGCGTAACTACTCCTCAGGCAATAGGCTGTATTACAACAAACTCAGCGCTTAAGGCAAGCATTAAGGTAAACGAGTTCTTCAATGTATCTACACTGGGCCACTTTACTGCAAGTTGTTCCAGGCTCGTTCCTCATGAGATGAGTTAACAGCTCTCTTAACACCTGAATGTTAATGTAAGTGTTGATAGCTGTAATTTGAAAGCTATTAGGTTTCCATTTTATGGACCTAATTTCGTGTCAAAAACTGTGTGCTAAGTTTAATAAAATATGGTAATGATTTGAAAAAAATACAAATGTTTAATTAGGAAGAAACAAGCAATGTAAAAACTTTAAAAAAAAATAATAATAATATAATAATCTCTACTTAAAACAACAGAGAAAAGTTTTATTTATTTTCGATTTATTTTAGCAATAATTATTAGCGTGACGGGGCCTCGACATGTGCTTTCTTCCTAGCAACTGGATCTTGGCCAAGTCAAAGTATCTTCTCAATTTGGCACCATTTTACGCCATATAAAGCAGCATTTACGCTGCTTTACGCTAGCAACATGCTGCTATACAATTTACGAAATTTAGTTTCTATAAAACTACATGAAGAGGTTGATATTTATTTAGCATATATAATAGATATTTTTTTTAATTTAAATTTTTAAACAATATCAAATTTTGGAATTTTCTGTATTTATAAACCGTTGTTTGACATACATCGTTGAAATTTCTGTCAGTGGTTGTTAAAGTAGTTAATTGTATATTACCAAAAATTTAACATAGATTTTGCTGTGCTGTGGTACTCTTCACAAAATTATTTCTTTTTGCTCTTCAGCAGTTATTAAAAGCAATATAATGTTTACAAATACAAAAAATGCCTGAAAAATATAAAAAGATCACTCAATTTGAAAATGTAAGCGTAAAACACCATAAATGGGATACCATTTGAGTAAATTCAAAAGTAGTTTGGTAATATAAACGAGTAAGTTTAAAAGATAGAATGTATATGGAAAAGCTGTTTATGACGTCACGTTGTTCAGAAACCCTTCCCGAATGAGTTTTTGTAATTGTGTTTGACCCATATCTCTGTCATTCATCTCTAGGAACGTCGCTCGACCATTCATCATGATTCTTGTTTCTTATCAAAGAAACAGAAGACAATTTGTTCACTATCTTCTATGTATAAGATACTTTATGCTACGGTGTGCAGTACAAAGTACAGAGTGTGCTTATACTTAGGCAATCTGTATGTATAAATACAAATGTGTACCATATACATGAAATAACCGGACAGTCATATTAAAAACTAAAAACTCCTCGTTTAATGGAAAATTCGATTCTAAAAGGAAAGCATTATTTTGAACAAACATTGCGAAAATCATATTATATGAGATAAAATATAGGTTGATTAACAAATCAGCCGCAATAAGGGATTAGAAATGTGTAAACAAATGTAAAAATTGGAATATAAGTAAAAATTAGAAAAGTTTAATAATACAAAGTGAAATGATAGCAGCAATAAAGGGTTGCGATATTTATATTACAAAGAAGACCTGAAAATTGTATGAATAAGTTTTACTGAAAAACATTTATACTTTGAAAGATATATTGTTTTGGAGATTTATCGTAAACAAAGTGTGATGAGACAAAATCTACCTCTTCTGAATAGGTAATACAAAATTAGTTTCTCAGCATGAAGACTTACCTATAATAAATACCTTCTGGTAGTTTTTCTATTATATAATTAAAATAATATAATACCTTATTATATGTTATTAAAAAGCGTCTGCATTTTGTGTGTGTGTGTGTGTGTGTGTGTGTATGTGTGTGTGTGTGTGTGTGTGTGTGTGTGTGTGTGTGTGTGTGTGTGTGTGTGTGTGTGTGTGTGTGTGTGTGTAAGTGTGTGTGTGTGTGGATTAGAGCGCTTTTTACAAGGAGGAATGTAGCCATAAATAAAGATCAGAAGAGAGAAAGAAAGAGAGAGAAAGAGATAAAGAGAGATTACGTATATCCGTAGTATTGACAAGTTTTACCTAAATGGAAGCAATTACTTTCAGTAAAGCATTTCATCTATGGCCTGCCATGCAATGCGTCATTGTTCATTCTATATCCGTAGCCGCGTCTGAGAACTTTGTTTACAGGTGAATGGATTTCAGCCCAATTAAAAGAAGGGAAGTGTTCATGACAAATAATAAAATACTTACGAATAATAATAGAAGATCTATTTGTAAATTTCTTGAATTCATTCAAACAATTATACCTCCTATTCATTTAGATTTCAATGTTTTAAAAGTTATATGTAACATAATAATATCGGTACTAATGCAATTTTATTAATCGTAAAATTAACTCTTCAAGACATTTACTGTACACGAATAAACGAATAGCCAAGAAAGAGTTCATAATACGTCACGTAGATAGTTTGATCTTGATTCTTCATCTTCTGAACACATGGACGGCACTACATCGTAACCCACTTTTATTGCAAACGTATTTTATTCCGACTAACATATCAGCTACTTTATTGCCCTGTATTTATGGCTATTCCCATTAAGTATGTACCGTTATATTTTTATTACCTGTCGTTAAATCCAAGGCACGGAGTGTGAGAGTATAGAATTGCTAATATATTTATTGTTTGTTGTTTAGTAATAAGAAAGTAAATGGGAAATATAATGACCTAAGTATTTCCTGGCATAAGCGATTAACATAATGGTAAGTTGTCTAATTTTAAAGAGTCTTCCAGTCACTGGGTAAATAGACGTTCATCTAAGGTTAGGTAACCATAATTTCAACCCATGGTAACTGTCTCTTATTTTACAAAAACTTAGGTGTTAATTTTTAATAAGAAAAACATAATGTATTACAATACTTGGTGTTATAATGTTAAAAAACCTTATTATGACACCAATCATAATTAATGATAATAAGATTGTAGTAGATAAAAACTATGTTACAAATTGATTTATTTCAGACATCTTGTAATGTTTAGTTCAAACACTAATTTGATTACAATCGCATTTGATGTAAATCACGATGTTAATCCTAAACAAATTTATGACAAGTATCTTTGGATTGCTACTTGTATTTAAACATATTGGTACCGAATCTCGAGGTTATTTCTCTAGCTATTAATGTTTGGGAGGATTCATCTAAGTAACATTCTAGAAAACATAATTTCCATAGAAAAACTTTTTTTTCATTATGTTGTTTATTTGGAGACAGTTAATATAATTGTATGAACATCATCTCTAGCCATGATTACCCTTTTACGTACATGAGCTTCTCTTTCTGATCATAGTAGCTTATCTACGTAGTTAAACCTTCGTATTAACAATTTCAAATATATTTAAATACTATATCACCTAGAACACTACATCACCTAGAATACTACATCACCTAGAACACTATATCACCTAGAACACTATATCACCTAGAACAATATATCACCTAGAACACTATATCACCTAGAACAATATATCACCTAGAACACTATATCACCTAGATCACTATATCACCTAGAACACTGTGTCACCTAGAACACTATATCATCTAGATCACTATATCACCTAGAACACTATATCCCCTAGAACACTATATCACCTAGAACACTATATCACCTAGAACAATATATCACCTAGAACACTATATCACCTAGAACAATATATCACCTAGAACACTATATCACCTAGAACACTATATCATCTAGAACACTATATCACCTAGAACACTATATCATCTAGATCACTATATCACCTAGAACACTATATCACCTAGAACACTATATCATCTAGAACAATATATCACCTAGAACACTATATCACCTAGAACACTATATCATCTAGAACACTATATCACCTAGAACACTATATCATCTAGATCACTATATCACCTAGAACACTATATCACCTAGAACACTATATCATCTAGAACACTATATCACCTAGAACACTATATCATCTAGATCACTATATCACCTAGAACACTATATCACCTAGAACACTATATCACCTAGAACACTACATCACCTAGAATACTACATCACCTAGAACACTATATCACCTAGAACACTATATCACCTAGAACACTACATCACCTAGAATACTACATCACCTAGAACACTATATCACCTAGAACACTATATCACCTAGAACAATATATCACCTAGAACACTATATCACCTAGAACAATATATCACCTAGAACACTATATCACCTAGATCACTATATCACCTAGAACACTGTGTCACCTAGAACACTATATCATCTAGATCACTATATCACCTAGAACACTATATCCCCTAGAACACTATATCACCTAGAACACTATATCACCTAGAACAATATATCACCTAGAACACTATATCACCTAGAACAATATATCACCTAGAACACTATATCACCTAGAACACTATATCATCTAGAACACTATATCACCTAGAACACTATATCATCTAGATCACTATATCACCTAGAACAATATATCACCTAGAACACTATATCACCTAGAACAATATATCACCTAGAACACTATATCACCTAGAACACTATATCATCTAGAACACTATATCACCTAGAACACTATATCATCTAGATCACTATATCACCTAGAACACTATATCACCTAGAACACTATATCATCTAGAACACTATATCACCTAGAACACTATATCATCTAGATCACTATATCACCTAGAACACTATATCACCTAGAACACTATATCACCTAGAACACTATGTCACCTAGAACACTATATCACTTAGAACACTATATTACACAGTATAAGAAGTTCCTAAATCAATGAAACCATCCACAATCTTCAATAGTATTATTACTATAATTATTACTATAATGTCCCTATATTAAATGCTCGTTAATCTAATAATAGCTACAAGCAAGTTTAAATTTTGTGAAATTTTCATCAGCTAAAGGAATTTTCTCCTAAAGCAGATTATAAATATAGTGTTCGTAGGGAAACACAATTAGCAAATTGACGGAGCTGGGCACGACGTTTCTAAACTCAAGTATCCCGAAAGTTTTTGAGACACTAACTTAATTACGATAAACTTCCCCCATCCAATTTAACTCCTGTTTAAACTTCACTAACGCAACTGACGTATAAAATATGTTTCTAGTTAGTAACGGAAATTTCAATTTCAGATGGTCCAAGTCACATTTCCCAGATCACATATTGGGAATATTATTTTATTTTCAGAAACGATTCTAATTTCAAAGAAATTTAAACTAATTACAGTAGAGTATTTGATTTCCGAGTCCCGATATTCCGTGATTCCGTTATATTCCAGCCCGTTTCTAATTGAGGCTATTTTATCTATTTGACAGAAAATGACGAGTCGGGCTTCCAAGAAATGTTTATAATCATATGGTATGCAAAAAACTATTTCTAGCTTCCAAGACATGTTTATATCAATGCGGTTTCAAAGGAAAAGTCCGGCATCCAAAATATGTCTATATATCAATACGGTTTGTACGAGTAAAGGAAATGAGTTGGACTTCCAAAATATATTTATATCATTACGGTACGCAAAGGAAACGATCCGAGCTTTTAAGATATGTTTATATCAAAAAGGTTTCAAGAAGGTATAATCATTAAGTGTCAGTTAACGCACTTAAATTTAAGTGAAAGTTAAAACTTTAGAGCATTTTAAAGAAATGTTATTATACAAGGTTTGGAAAAGCTACTGAGTTACTAATGAGCAGCAAGCTGTTTGAGTAAGGAATTAAGCAATACGTTATGACATTTTACCAAAAGCAACTCACTTAATCCCTGGTGGCGAGGGTTCTGGTTCCTTTGGTGGAAGTTTTACAAAGTTTGATCATGCTTCTAGGCTAAACGTAGAGGTCGGCAAACAGCCTAAGCCGAGCTAAAGTAAGGAATAATTAACTGGTAAAGACAAGTTGTTGTAAACGGTGACTCGATGGTAGCTCGAAAGTAATGAACAGACCGAATATACACAAACATTTTTTTTAAATAGGCCTACATTAAAGCTAGTCTTTTATCAGTACGTACTAGTAAACTGTACTATAGGTGCACGTCGGACATTTGGTAGACACTTCCCTCCACCCTGGTAGAACGCAGTTTTAATATATGCGTACAAATGTGCCCTAGCGGTAGCAAACGTTTCCAACTGTTTCCAATAAAAGGTTACCAAAATCTTCTCTAATAGTAATTAGAGAAGATAATTACCATTTTTAATGATTTCTTGTGCAACTGTGGCCTAATGTTATAATATTTTAAATAACAAACCCAATAATCACAATATAACTTTGTTATACATTTGTTGTACATTTCGGTTACCAGGTAACCATCTTCAGAAGTACTGAACAAAATTAATTTAATTTACAACGAAACATAAATAGCAAAAAATATTGAGCTTATTAATTTATTGTTATTTTGTCTTAAACATTGTCACTTAAAATCAGCTGTTTTTTAAATTTAATCAATCAAGGAATATAAAACTGAATTACGAATAGGCCTTGGCCACAATTCATTAAATATTATGTCTACATTTATATATATATATAAATACTTTCAAATACATTTAATAAACTTATGTTATTAACATTTTTCATTAACTTAATATTATTGGCATCTAAACTATGGTTTGTGTCTATTATGTGTTCTGCTTCACTAGATTTTTCTGGTCGGAGGTACTTGATATGGGAAATATGTTCTTTAAATCTAGTGACGATTTTTCCTAGACTGTCCTATATAAATTTGATCACAATCTTCATAATTTATTTGATATATACCCGATTTTTCTAACATAGGAATCATCTTTCGGATTCCCTAACAAACTTCCTAAATTATTTGAACTTTTATACGCGATTGTAATATTAAACTTGTTAAAAATACTGTTCAATCCTCTTGTAATATTCATGTCATACGGTAAACTAATGTAGGCCTAGCTTCCATTTCCTTCTTCCTGTAATAAATTTGAGGCATCTTTCATTAACAGTTTTCTTTTTTGTTTCCGTAGTATGTTGTCAATAACTTTAATATCAAAATGGTTTCACCTAGCAATTTCTTTAATATTTGTTAATTCATTATAAAATAATTTTTTGTTAGCGGCACTTTAAGAAGTCTATTCACCATCGAATTACAGGTTGCTAGTTTGTGTTGAAAGCAATGGTTAGAACTATTTAGTAAATGTCTGTTATTATTATTATTATTTTCTGTAGATGTCGAACTCCAGTTTGTTATCTACTTTGATCAAAAAAATTTAAGAAATATCAAAAAAATTTAACTTGTTACTCTCTTCCATTTCAAACGTAAATTTAATTGCCGGGTTCTTACTATTTAATTGGGTCCTTGATTGATTAAATTTCAAAAAACAGCTGATTTTAAGATCTTCTGAAGATGGTTACCTGGTAACCGAAATGTACATCACGTGATTAAATAAAGTTATATTGTGATTATTGGGTTTGTTATTTAAAACATTATAAGATAATTAACAGCATAACCTTTTTATTTTTATTTCCTTACCTTATTGGTAAGAAGTAGATATTTCTCTTGCCACTGATAGAGACTAGATTAATTTTAGGTACCCTGTTCATGGAATTAAATGGTCCTTCTTGAATCTCTTCACTCGGGGGGTTTCACATCCTTTAAACCTGTCTACAGCCACAATCCTTTTGTGGTCACAATAGTCCATGCTGGAACTGATTACATATAGATGTTTACCCCTTTTGAAGACATTTTTTATTTTATCTTATTTCTAAAGGCATCTTTAATATAATATTTCCTCTGTAACTATACGTGCAGCTATTCTCTATCCTGAATGAAATAATTATACAAATATGAAAATAAATGTCGGTAAATATAGTTTATAACCAAGATAGGCGTAAGAAAGGTTATAAGGTTCGCACTACAAATGATCTTTTTATAATAATATCACGCCCCATAAGTTAGATTTAACGACTGTCATAAACGTATAAGTTATGAAGTCAAGGCGAACAGTGATAAAAGTAGCTATAAAGCTGTACCAATGATACTTTGAGTAGAATCCGTATTAAGAAAATACTTACAATTGGAAATTGATATATAAAAATGGAGAAACGAATATATATAACAGGGTCTAATAAAGTAAAAGAGAAGTTTAGGAAAGATCTTTACATAATTTTAAATTACAAAGCTAAATATACTAATTTTAAAAAAATGAATGAGAATCAAGAGTTTAAATTTACTTTATATTTTATATTTTGTTTAAATTTTACATTTACTTTCGACAGGACTTTCAGGTTCCAAAAGTTTACCCTTTAGATGTATATCCAGTTGTTATTTATTTCTGCGATTCTCTGAAAGTGTGGAATAATTTCCAAAGCAGCTGACAAATTAATTTTAAACGAAATGAATATAAAGAATTATCACTACATAACTTGAAGTAACTGTGGCGTAAATGTTTATAGTAAATAAAAACAACCTCTTACCACAAATTCAACAATTTGTTGAATTTCTAGTAAGAGGTTGTTTTAATTTAATATAAATTATCACTACGTTTATCTAACGTTAACCTAAACCTTAAAATTGTTTTTCAAACAAAAAATGTCTTAAAAATACAAAGACGTTCATAGCAAAGTACAATGATTCTTATATGTTTCTATAGACATAAAATTATCAACACTTTCGACTTCTTGTTTACTAAAGGCAATGAGTACTTTAACAGGCGGCCATTGACCCTTTTTTTCAAACTTTATTCAATCAAAAATAAAGCTAACTGAAGGATTTAAGAGAAATATTTTTGTCATGCTTAAAGACTAACTGATATAAAGATTTTCTCACGGACTAGCCTCTTAATATAAAATCAAAATACTAACTTTGTTTAGGTTTTAAATACAAATACACAATGGAACCATAATTCGAAAAACCTGTCAGGCTATTAAAAACGTTTTATAGAAAATACAATGTATTATGAGCTTCATACTTGGAGCTTGATTAAATCTAAACAAATGTAATAACAGTACTATATTGTACATCATTTGTTGTTACAAAAAGTTGGGTATCACATTGTTGCCACTGTACGTCCTTCATGTATCCATTTAGCAGCACCATGAAACAATTTTTAACTTCTTGCTCTACAAAACCTTGTATGTGGGGCCAAAGAAGTAATTATTATATAGTTATAACTAGGTATAAAAAGGAAAGTAACATAACATTTCATTCATTGTAATTAAAAGTAACATGCCATTCGTTTTGCAATCCGTAAATATATTTAGAAAACACTAATGTATCCAATGAAGGAATAAAAACAGGTAATTTCTAAGTTAATT
>JBAIZL010000221.1:202500-222500 GCA_036971475.1 Prosapia bicincta | reverse complement strand
TCGCCTGGCTTCTCCCGACAAAGATGCAGATGATGCCGTTTAGAAGAATTTGTACTTTCGATTTATCTATGCTTTCAGTGTTTTATCCACTGATAAAATACACCTGTGTGATATTTTTTCCACTTTCATGTTCGAGTATCTTATCCATTCCATATAATAAATACTTATATAAGCAGTCATTCTTGCTGTTGACAATTAATTAGGAATTCATTAATTGTTTAATTAATTATTGTGTAGTGTTAACAGCAAGAAAAGCTCTCCATACAAAACGAATGACTACATCTTTAAAAGTGTAAAGAGTGTTACGAGGATAAAAAAATTAACATATTAACTTTAACAAGCAATAAAACGTAAACAGTATGAATGCTAATGCAAAGCATTCTGTAACTAAACGTAAATATTCAACAAATCATTAAATGTCCTCTTTTTTATCCAACGGGATTACAGTCCTTCGTTGAAGTCAACTTTCATACAATTGGCTCTTGTATCATAAACTTCCGGTTAGAAATAAATATTGATTTCACAATAAACTAAAGATAGAAACGTGTATTTCAAACTGTTTACGGTAGTTTACGTTTATTTCATCAATGTAATAAATTTATACTACTATAAAATGGACAAAATAATATTAGTATTTAGAATTTTAGACGAAGAAAATAATTTTAAATTGGTAGAATGTTAAATACTTTTAATTTGTTGTGCATTTATCATAGACAATCGAATAACTTCTGAAGAAGTATTTACTGCGTAAGTATGTAGGCTATTATATGCTTTTGATGAAACTTTCTAAATAAATTTATAGAGGTTTTTTTATTCAAAACTGTAGTTATACAGTGAACAAAGGCTATAATATAGTGAAGCAGCTATCAGATAGTGAAAATAGTAGGAGATAGCACATAGGTTAAGACATAGTACCGACGCTAGGAGAACGAATAAATGTGAAAATGTAGAACGAACGCTAGGACATAGTACAACCACTAAGAGATATTACAAATAATAGGAGATAGCACATAGGCTAAGACATAGTACCAACGCTAGGAGAAAGAATAAACGTGAAAATGTAGAACGAACGCTAGGACATAGTACAAACACTAAGAGATATTACAAATAGTAGGAAATAGCACATAGGTTAAGACATAGTACCGACGCTAGGAGAACGAATAAACGTGAAAATGTAGAACGAACGCTAGGGCATAGTACAAACACTAGGAGATATTACAAATAATAGGAGATAGCACATAGGTTAAGACATAGTAACGAAACTAGGAGAACGAATAAACCTGAAAATGTAGAACGAACGCTAGAACATAGTACAAACACTAAGAGATATTAGAAATAATAGGAGATAGCACAAAGGTTAAAATATAGTGCAGAAGCTATCAGATAGTGAAAATAGTAGGAGATAGCACATAGGTTAGGTCATAGCACCGACGCTAGGAGAACGAATAAACGTGAAAATGTAGAACGAACGTTATTGCATAGTACAAACACTAAGAGATATTACAAATAAAAGGAGATAGCACAAAGGTTAAAATATAGTGCAGGAGCTATTAGATAGTGAAAATAGTAGGAGATAGCAACATAGGTTAAGACATAGTAACGACGCTAGGAGAACGAATAAACGTAAAAATGTAGAACGAACGCTAGGACATAGTACAAACACTAGGAGATATTACAAATAATAGGAGATAGCACATAGGTTAAGACATAGTAACGAAACTAGGAGAACGAATAAACTTGAAAATGTAGAACGAACGCTAGAACATAGTACAAACACTAAGAGATATTAGAAATAATAGGAGATAGCACAAAGGTTAAAATATAGTGCAGAAGCTATCAGATAGTGAAAATAGTAGGAGATAGCACATAGGTTAGGTCATAGCACCGACGCTAGGAGAGCGAATAAACGTGAAAATGTAGAACGAACGTTATTGCATAGTACAAACACTAAGAGATATTACAAATAAAAGGAGATAGCACAAAGGTTAAAATATAGTGCAGGAGCTATTAGATAGTGAAAATAGTAGGAGATAGCACATAGGTTAAGACATAGTAACGACGCTAGGAGAACGAATAAACGTGAAAATGTAGAACGAACGCTAGGACATAGTACAAACCCTAAGAGATATTACAAATAATAGGAGATAGCACAAAGGTTAAAATATATTGCAGGAGCTATCAGATAGTGAAAATAGTAGGAGATAGCAACATAGGTTAAGGCATAGTACCGACGCTAGGAGAAAGAATAAACGTGAAAATGTAGAACGAACGCTAGGACATAGTACAAACATTAAGAGATATTACAAATAATAGGAGATAGCACAAAGGTTAAAATATAGTATCTACGCTAGGAGATAGAATAAATGTTAAAAGATAGTACGAACGCTAGGAGACAGATCAGACGCTAGGAGAAAGTTATAACAATACTAACGGTGGTGCTTAACTAGCCACTAATGTTTCGCTCAAGTTTGAATCTAATTTACTTTGTTTCAGATGGTCAACGACTTCGTCAAGCGTGTATGAAAGACCTGATGAAATGTGTCGTATCGAGGATCCTGTTTCTACAAAACATTTATGCCATTCATAAGGTGTAGGTCTAACAGAAGGATCTTTCCCGTACTTGCTACGGAAATTAAGCTGCTCTGTCGCTGTCGACTTTGATTCTTTAAACTAAAACAGACCGCTATTATCTAATATCTCATGCAAGTCAGTGTTTTGGCCGGACTTATCGTGTTTCTCGCCTACCTTGATCTCTCAAGGGCAAGTGCACGGTTACGTAGTCCACACTATACGCTTGGGTCCAGTGAATGCAGCCATGGAACTGCTACTACCGCTCGTCTCGCCTACCTTGATCTCTCAAGGTCAAGTGCACGGTTACGTAGTCCACACTATACGCTTCGGTCCAGTGAATGCAGCCATGGAACTGCTACTACCGCTCGTCTCGCCTACCTTGATCTCTCAAGGGCAAGTGCACGGTTACGTAGTCCACACTATACGCTTGGGTCCAGTGAATGCAGCCATGGAACTGCTACTACCGCTCGTCTCGCCTACCTTGATCTCTCAAGGTCAAGTGCACGGTTACGTAGTCCACACTATACGCTTCGGTCCAGTGAATGCAGCCATGGAACTGCTACTACCGCTCGTCTCGCCTACCTTGATCTCTCAAGGGCAAGTGCACGGTTACGTAGTCCACACTATACGCTTGGGTCCAGTGAATGCAGCCTTGGAACCGCTACTAGCGCTCGTTGCGGTGCGATTTTCCCTTATAAAGTGACACTATAACCACCTGTTTAGGTTTAATGAATGAATTTATAAGAGTTTTCAAAGTTGTAAAGTCCTTTTTGAATATTTTTTTATCTGTTTCGACGTTGTTAGTAGTCTTTTGTAGAATAAATTTGAAAGTTTTCATAGAAGAGACTAAATGCTAACTTTTTACAAGGGTTAATTGACAATAAATGTAAACATTTCTTTGTAATGACCATTCAGAAAACTGAATTAATTTTTTTTAGATTGTAACAAAATTCAGATATTTTAAAGAAACGTGTCCATAGCGTCTTAAATCGTTCTCTTTAGCCCTTATCTGAGGTGAACGAAAAAACGTTATGGTCCATGGATAAACTTTGGGTGACAAGAAAGAAATTTGGCCCTTTCGGTTTGGATTTAAGGTATTTAAACAAGTTTAAAATTCCCATTACAGTGTAAACATTGTTTATTAATACCACATTTTGTCACTAAATCGTTGTATTATTTAGTTTTGCAGAAATGGCCAAAGTGAAAATTAAGTTTCATTTGGCAACAGTCCAAACAGTAGAGCACTTAGTGCAAACTGCCCGGCTTTATGTACACCGCTTATATGCCCGTTAATCTCAGCATACATTGTTAACAACTCAGCCTGTTTTAATAACTGTAATTAATCAATTAAAGCGTTTTAAATTGCTAATTAATGACGCATGTACAGTGTTTTATTGCTGTGATCATAAAGGAAATAACCAACAATAAACTTGAAAGAATTATTCTATTTATTATTACGTATAGGTTTTGTGTTGAAATTATGAATTATTAAAAATTATTTACAATATTACCAGCAACATTGAAATTATTATTAAAATTAATAAATCAAATTAAAGGTCAATATGAGGGATTTCATAAAATCTTGTATAACACGAATGTATCGAAAAATGCATCCGTCCGTTTGTCGTTAATAGAATGTTTGGTACATACAATGAGAAACCCACCGCTGACAACCTCCGATGTCACAACAGAGTTAAATACTATGTTTGCAAACACTGTTTGCTATTTCAATAACAGTTACTGATAATAATCAATAATGTTGTTATTAGACTAAACATATGCAGCAAGATTATGATTGGACGAAATGAATGCTCTCAAACACTATTGGACCATATAATTCCTCATGAGATTTTATAGCTGTATATTTAGCTTATATATATATATATATATATATATATATATATATATATATATATACTACTATATAAAAATCTATTGGTGTGTGTGTATGTGTGTGTGTTTACTCAATCACGTAGCATTTACTGATACGTGATAAATATATATAAATATATTTATATCATTACAATCATTATTTTACATGGACATTCTTAGGGACCCCGGTTAACACACTGGCCTATTTTTATTTAGACATTTTTATCAGGGCTCCATCCCACTGGCCTTGAAAACTCCCTTAACACTCATTTACACTTAGCGTAATCAGCTGGTAGTAATCAGGTGTAAAAGTCACTTTTAAAAAAATTATCCTCTACCTGACTGCGTGGCACCGGATGGTAGAAATGCCAAGAGTGGGCGTTGGCTGAAGAAGAAACAACGTTATAACACAACGCACAAACTAACTAAACGTTAATAAATAGTAGGAAAACGAATAAAATTCATGTTTGTAAAGAACTGATTGTTCAACCCCATATGAATTTATTTAAGTACAGAATTTACAAAATAAATCAGTGACCGTATACGTAATTCCGGCATTGGGAGAAATACGATGTAAGACGTATTTGTTGTGGACTGTAAAACATATAACTTGTATTTCCTTTTTGAACTTTGTAAAACATTTTGCAAATACTCACGGAGGCACCTAGCTGAATAATATTAAAAACGTTCTACACTGACTTGAAAGTGCCCTTCATCCAAACATTTCCTTCACTTAGCAATAAGGCGCTACTAACAAGCCCGTGCACAAACAACATCCACGCTCATTTCCTCACTGGGTAGGTACTGCTACATCAAGGACGCACACAGACGGCCGCTGTCACTCCTGACTATATAACTTTAACCACTATATATAAATAAAATCTACTAACTATTGTTAATTTGTTTCACTGTATGTATGTTCATATTATGCAGGGACACAATGCCAGAGGCTCAGTTTAGGCCAACGGAAGTACTCATTATGCTTTTCATTCTATTTCAGTTTCGAGTAGGCAGCGGAAGAAGCGGTGCATTCCATTCAACCATAACCTCACTAATTAGGCATCTGTAAGGTAACACCCCGACTTACCCCTTAGCATAAGGATATCCTAGCGCCCAGGGTTCCTGGCAGGGTTTCTTTTTTGTCAAGTTTATTCATTAGTGTGACACTTACTGTAATGTTTCATTTCACTATCTCCTGATTCTCCATGGAAAAAGCTTATGAGCTTGGTACATGGGCAATCAATCTCGTTTCTTTCTAGCGCCGTAGGGATACTAACCTTATGGGCATGGAAGACGGAGGGAGCTCTGTAGAGTTGGCTGTAATAGTGGGAGGACTGTTGTTGGGGGCCCAGACCAGGATGAAAAAATAATAAAAATAAATAGGTAAATCTATTCAATTTCTCCAAGCGTTGCCACCAACTACAAGTTAACGAAAATGTATTTTAACTTGAGTTAATAAATAAAATGTATTTTAATAACGATTGAAAATTTTAACAAGCTAAAGCCTATATAATGAAGTGTGACCTAATAGAAGGAATTGAAAAACAATCTAGACTTTACGCGATTACATATATTTTTTTTATTACTAAGATATACATATATAATTTCAAACATTAATAAAGTATACCCAACATTAGGAAATATTCACATCATAAGGTTGCCAAGTTGTGTGCTCTTGGTGTAATTTTAGCAAGACAGTTCCAATACTTGCTAAAGCTATTGAAAAAATTACAGTGTCAAGCATAGAGGAAAAGTTTTTCCCATTTCTAAAGTTTAATCAAACCCTACTTGCCCTTTGGACTCGCAGTCTGTATTGTCCCCTCCTCTGTAATTGTAGCGTCGAGTCTACCAGGACAAATATAGACTCTTTTGTTAATATTTGAATTTTATTTGTTTGAAATAAATTTATATAATTATTATTTTATTAGGAGATATCAAATTTCCGGTCTGAAAAATATTTGCCCTATTATGCATGTTGTCTTATAAGCCTAATCTTTATAAACAGTGCATTCAAAGCTAATTATACATAAATTAAAGTGGGTAAAATTAATTATACATTTAGTTTTACCAGAAGTTATTTTATATATATACAACCAAAGAAGAACTTCGAGTGCAGAGCAGAAATGTCATGCAATATACAGCAACACGTCACATCAGTGTATACTGAATAAATTATCTATGAATATAAGTTTTAAAATGTTTAAATTATTTACCTTATATTTAAGCAAAGTTTTTAATTTCTTACTTACAAACCACGCCACGGTTACGTTATAAATGATTTATGTAAGATTTGTTCTCATTCCTGGAATTATTCCTTATAATTATGCTTTTATTAATTATAAGTCTGTTAACAGTGAAAATGATGAAATTAAATAAAACTTTCACAGTTGTAAAAATATTGGAAATATTGTTTGTATTATGTGTGTTAGTTTATGAGATTCATTTAAATTGTACGTGTAGTTTCAGTTTATACATAATAGATGCAAAGTATGAAATACTAATAATATGTAAGGGGTATTAATGAAGAGGGTAAATAAACTCTTTTGCTGTATAAATAAGGTTTTAATGGTGAAAACTAAAATAATATGGGTTCTGCTCCGCGCGGAATAGTAATTTTTTTACCTGATTAGAATGTGAGTTACGCTATTCATGACCCCATTTTGATAAAAATTCCATTTTAACCCCAAGCAAAGATCCATACTCAGTTACATAAGAGTTATAATTGTGCCTTACCCAAAATACCTTTTCATTGTACAATAGACTTTTTATTTGGTAATATTTTTATTTGTGTTTAGCTTATTCCATAGATTTAATTTTAGGATTATACGTGGGTTTGTTCATAAAATAGTAATGAAAACTGTGTATCTTTATCTACTTAATCGGTTTTATTTTCTCTAAATTCCTTCTATTAGCTCACACTCTCCTGATATATATTTTGTATAAATATTCAGTCGTTGATAAAATATGTTTTTATTTATCCAATCAAGTTCAAATACATTTTTTAAACCACTAGTGGATGACATTTGGTGTTAATACAGTTCATTAAACATTTTTCAAGTTTTAAAAAACTTGACGTTCCGGTCGGACTCGAACTGAGTAACTAGGTGTTTGAAGTCCAGCACTTTGGCACTAAGCAAACTTTCCTCTGATATATAAAAAACTTCCTTATTGATATATAAAAACTACAAGAGATGTATTTATTATAAAAATATAAAGTAACTACAATCGAATTTTTCTTCAATTCTTTTTCTATTAATAACAAAAACTTAATTTTGACCAATAATTTTATCATAAAAATTACAAAACTTTAATTTTTAGCTCATAATTATTAGATGTTTCATTATTTTTTTAAAACTGATTTAGATAACTAAATACTAAACGCCATTATAGTTAAAACAAATAAAAGACATACACAAGACTCACAAATTAATCATTTATTTACTCATACGCGTTTCAACGACAAAGTCATCATCATCGGTGAGTGGTTGTTACTACAAACTCTAACTTACAACTCGCTAGTAGTAACAGTTGTAAGTTAGAGTTTGTAGTAGCAACTCTCACTGACGATGATTACTTTGCCGTTGAAACGCGTATGAGTAAATAAATGATTAATTTGTGAGTCTTGTGTAAGTCTTTTATTTGTTTTAACATGACCTCTAAAGCTAAGATCAAAGAATAGTTTGTATCTTACTAGTTAATTGGTGTGTTTATCTACTTATTTATAAAGTATGTATATAGTATAAATAGACAAAGAACATTAACGCACCAAACATGGGTATAGTAGCGTTAAAAATTAAACAGATTAAACACATAAACCTCTCGAGTAACATGTTTGATGGAGCATTTAGTTGTGCAAGATAAGCCCGGCAAAGAGTAATCTACTAACGTCATACATCTAAATCACTCTTCCCTTGGGAGAGGGTGTGGTTGTATTGCATGACGTTAAAAATACGGGTGATGCATTACACACCGTGATACACTACTTTCACTGTGCTTCGGTCAATACGAGTGTTTGTATTTTAGGCAGGTTGGTTGCTGCTTTCTTTCTTTTAATATCACGTAATTGCACCATATCAAAGTACAGAATACAGAATACATTTCAAAAATACTTGTCTTTTTTTTAAATTACGATTAATAATTTATGTTGTTTGTTTTTGTTGTTGTGGGGTGGTTCTTCTTGTTGCTGTTGTCATTGTCGTTGTTGTTTTAGTTTTTTTTATTGTTTTTGCAATTGCTGTTTATGTTGTTAATTTTTCTTTTGCTGATGTTGATTTCGCGCTTGGTGTTGTTTTTGCTTTTGCTGTTGTTGTTGACGTTGTAGTTCTCGTTGATGATGTTGTTGCTAAGAAGAAATCTCTTTTTTCCTAATATGTACCAGGCGTCGACAGATGATATGTGTACCTCTTATTTAATGCAAGAGAGATATAAAAGTAACACATTGGAGTTAAGTACCGATATATTTATTCGACCATAAACATACATAACCGTTACTTCATGGTAAATATCTTCTTGCCAAAATGCAGTAGTATTTTTCTGTTTGCTATGAAAACATACCCCCCCCCACCAAATGATAAACCACAGAAATATTTGCTAAAGGTCAGATCAATCTAATTTGTAAGTCCCGTGTCATGCCCTTAGTAAAAGGCAAAACAGTTCTTCTTCGTTTTAGAGTTTCATTACACAATGTCGCAATGTATTTCTGTCTTAGAAACCAATACAAATGACAGATAATAATCTTACTTCTGGTTCTAGTAAAGTACTTCAAAGCGACTCCATCCTTACCCTGCAAGTAATGGGCCATAGCGAAGCTACTGGATTGTGTGGTAACCATAGTGTGAATAGAAAATCTCTACTTAACAAATTTTCATACTTACTTTCATGGAAGTCCATTTAGTGTCTGTAAAATTTATTTGTCGAAGTAACTCTTTTCACAGTTTTAAAATAATAATTCCTTTACAATGTAATCGTATACAAATAATAATTAAATGAATTGATAAAATAAATACATTAAAAACTACAATGACGAAATAATTATACTCGTATGCTACCATCTCGTGTCCTTAATAAACATTATATGTTCATTAAGCATAAATCTTTAGTGAAAACAAATATATATTTATTATTTTTATTTATTATAATATGTTTATTAAATATACGTTCTTAGTTGAATATAATGCTTATTTGATTGTCATATTTCCATCAATAAATTTTATTTAAAAATATTATATCCTTTTATTATTATATTTTCACTGTTAGTAATATTTTCATTGAATATCACATTTTCAATCCGTTCAATATCATATTTCAATATCATAGTTGGAAATAAACTACAAAACGATATATATTATTTTTCTTGTAGCATTCATGATTTTATCCCTTATACATCATTATCATTACCATATATATATATATATATATATATATATATATATATATATATATATATATATATATAAACTTAGCAACACTGTTTTCTTGTATTTACTTATCACTTTCACTACACGTACTTAAGCAAGAATCTATCTCCATCATCGGGCATCACTGACCGGGGGTTGTAGTAGACTCAACCCTAGTTGTCTACTACAACCCCCGGTCACTGATGCCCAATGATGGAGATACTATCAATCTTTGAAAGTTAACTCGCATAAATACCAAGTAAGATTCTTGTTTAAGTACGTATAATGAAAGTGATATAATACGTATATAGTACGTATATATATAATATATTTCATATGAAAAACATTTTCAACGTTGTTTTTATAAACTGGCAAATTCAATAATTTAATGAATTATTAAGAGTTAGACACGAATGTTTATAAAAAGAAATCTATATATAATTGTCAACTGATTTAAAATTCATATAGAAATCTTATAGAAATTATAAATTAAATTAAATAATTACATAAGTCACTGATCGAATATCATGTTTACATCTATTAGACATTTAGTATAGCCTAAAACCTTGCCACAATAAAACAAGTCTAATTTTAGGCTTTGGAAAAAGTATGTAATAAAGACATTCAAGGAAGAACTACAATATTTTAAAATTATACTGTACTCCATATTTTGTTATTTCCTAATATGTTACAAATATGCAATATGTTTCCTATTTGTAGTTGAAATTGATTTGGAAAACAGAACACTAGTGTTAACGGAATTTGTAATTAAATGTCACTGAGTGTAATGAGCAACGGAATTCCCCTTTGTACAGATGCTGCTATGCAGTTATTAGAGGCCTTACAAATTATAGTTGCATATTAAATAGATGTAACAACTAATATTGTTTGAAGTGCCAAAACTAATGAATTAATATTAATTTCCAAATAACAAGTAGGATACATTCTTAAAGATAAGTATCACTCCTTCTGGAAGCCTTGCATTACTGAAGACTGTAAAATCAGGAAGTTAGCCCCTAATGAAAAAGCAAATTATACTGGAAAGTTGACTAACATAGTGATAAACAATAGCTTACTTGAAAAAATATTATTTTGCGATAAACATATAGATTTTGCTAGCCTTATAAATTATTTTGGAAATAATATATTAATATTTATTCTCCTAAATCAATATAATGGTAACAGTAAAATCTCATTTCTCCGATTATAAGATATAATATCACACTTAACTTTCCACAGATCCCATCACGGAGATAATTTCCTTATGATTATATGGGTCTATTGGTAATCAGAACGCATAAATTACAAGAAAAACTTGTATTAAATGAATCTTAATGAAATATTAAAATATTTATTTCTAAAACTCAATGGCGGAGTACATAACCATAGAAAATATTTTGAAACATTGGAAAGCATATCCTGAAACAATTACATTCTGTTACAAAGCGAAATTCAGGAAAAAAATTCTGAATCAACTTAATCGTTTTATAATATATATTTACAAGTTAGTCATTAGCAATCGGAATCCGTCCATTGTTTGTAGAACCGTGTTCCTGTGAAATTATCACCATCACAGGCACGCGTTTAATACCACACTTTATATTCTCTTATTACAATCGGTTACATTATAACTATCGTAGCTGCCATTTTACAGCCGCTTTTTACGGCTATCCAGCTTACGTCATATCTTATACTTTTATTCCCGTCGTTAAATGTGAATAATGAGGTGTGAGGTTATAAAAAAAATCATTTGTAGCTTACATTTCATACAGCTTTATTAAGAGCGGGTTATAAAAGTTGTGCTACTTTTATTTTAAATGTATTATTTTAGGAGTTCATCAATTATAAAATGTCAACGGCTGTTTAAAAACGGATATAAAACTGCAATTTTAAAGTTAAACACATGTTTCAAGTACTGTCACTTTATACATAACCCCTAACAAATATTTTTACATGTAATTTTTATGTAGGCGCATTGCTAAAGTATGAAGAAAATAAATACGAATACAAGAACATTTCCCATTTAAATGAGTAAAAATAGTGTTATAAATTATTCTACACTAGAGGGTGTAGAACAACATTAAGGTCCAGTGCAACATTAAAGTAGAAGATGTGTAGAAACCTTTTCGCCCCTTAGAAACCATAATCCAATGAAGAGTTATATTATTATTTTCGTCCAAAAATTATAATTGTTATTGGCTTTTTGGGATCATAATAAACAAGTCTTTATGCAATAAAACGCAATACATGAATATGCAGTGCAGTAGAAACATCTGAGAGTAAATATTATTCTTGGAATAGAATAAGCAAAATAACGGTATTAAAACTTGCTAACTTTTGAGTTTTTATTACTTCGGATTTGTCATAAGTTTTCACTGTTTATTATATTATACGTTTTTAGTTATATATATATATATATATATATATATATATATACATATATATATATATATATATATATATATATATATATATATATATATATATATATATATGTATATTTTGCACTAACTTTATGAAGTTGATATATTACTATTGTAAATATATATAGATATATATATCTATCTATCTATCTATCTATCTCTCTCTCTCTCTCTCTCTCTCTCTCTATATATATATATATATATATATATATATATATATATATATATATATATATAATATATATTATATATATTATATATATATATAATATGATTTAATAATATGAGGTATATTATAAAAATACTAATCAATGTTCAGACACATTGTCTGCAATTACAAACAATCTTGTCGCCTGTTTTAAAAGAGCATATAAAACCCTATAAATGTTTTTAGCAATACAAGTAATGTTACAACAGTAATTTATAAGTATGTATTGTCAATTTAGTGTTGTAAATCAGTTCGTTGGGACGTGCTGCCAGCCTAGGGGTGTATTATTATTTTCTTAAGTTAAACTAATTCTGTATACAAGTATGAGAGAAAGTTTGACTTCTGGAGAAGGCAAAGAACTCATAAAAGTATGGTGTAGGGGTAAGTAAAGAGAAAACTTCAAACAGCAAAACTCGTTTACACTCATTCAAATGTTTAGAAGTTAAACGCTGATTCGCTGAAACACCATAAGGGGGAGTAAAATGATTGGGTTTCCGAATGGAAGTGCATTGAGGAAAAAAGGGACTAAGTTTTGAGCTCCAAGAAAGTACAAAAGTGTTTTGGGAGGGCTCGTATACGGTCCAAGTTGCAGTGAGGATTCTTTTAATCAGTTAATAAAGATAGAGGGACTTAGGAGGTTAAACAATACGTCGCTGTCCAGATATGTAAATGCAAGTTATGTGTTTCGAGTTAAATCCCAAATTGAAATCCAAGATTTAGCATGTAGCTATTTAAGTTGTATTAGGAGAACACAAAGTCCTCAGGTGTAGACCTTTTATTTCAGTAACCTCTAATTAGTTATGCAAATAAAATTTATCAAAGAATCATCAAAACATATTTTAAAAACATAAGTTGTAACTTATCTGGTGTCAACATAGAATAAATAAGAGATTTTGAAATTTGATATGATCGCTTTATTACTGAGCAACTTCAAGGTGCTGTATACATTGGTCACGTGATCAAGTATTGCACACATCGATGAACTGAATTATAAATTTACTATTGCAAATAATTTAATATTATTTAAAACATTCTGACTCATTCAATAATCAATATCATTGAAAGCTTTGTGTTGTACTTTTGAGGCCTAAATTAGCATTAATCTGAATCATTTTTAGTTTAAGTTCTCATTTAAATTCTTGTAATTATTTAAAGGGAAAACAATTTTTATCAAAAGTACATTTGAAATATTAACGGCTCACAAGTGTGCTGTAGGTAATTTTAATAATGATGTTACTCTCTCTCTTTCTTCTCTCTCTCTCTCTCTCTACATATATATATATATATATATATATATATATATATATATATATATATATATATATATCTCGTATTGGTAAATATCTACAGGTTTAGAGAATTGTACATTAAGCCACAGTTTCTAAGTGACATATGTTATCCTTGATGAATGAGATGTTAGTGTTCTAGAATGAGTCTTGTAAGCACATCCAAGCAGACAAAAGTTTGTAAAATAAAAACTGTTGCACACAACTAAAATCATCTGTGTCGCACAACAAACGGAATTATAAGTAAATAGGAATGATTTATAATCTTTGTTTTTTGCAGAGTAATCAAATTCGAATGCGGTGCTGCTGGTGCACAACATCCGACACATTTAGTACACAGTAGAGATACTGCTAGATCTGCAGGACTGCAAATTTGTAAAGTAGCATATAAACATTTAACAACAATGTAAATGCTGCAGAAATACAGAGTATATTACAAACAGAGATAATCTTTCAGAATTATAAAATGTTGCTACCATAAATAAAACTGTGAGCATAAAGTTATTTTATCAGAAGCACATATTCCGTTTAATCCGTAACGATTTTTACTAGTGTCGGTCGGCTTGCATCACTATGTTCGAACTGGAATTAAAATGCGATTATTTTATATAAATCTTTGTTACATAAATATCAAGTCATTATTTATTTTGGTAACATGATAACATAATTAAAACAACATGATATAAAACAAAGTTAATATTTATAAAAAAGTTAATATAAATTTAATTTCAATTTTCTTTTAATTTGTAGGTATTCAAAGATTATAGTGTTTAGTTAGTTTTATGTAATAAATATACTTAAACATAAAAATGATGGTTTTTGTTTAAATAATTAATACATGTACGGTTATTATTTACGATTGTTAAACACATTTAAATTTTATTAAAATTTATATGTACCTTTCGATTACAAAGCAGTCATCTTCAAATAAGAATAACTCTTGTAATGAAAATAGTTCTTGTTATTATTTCCTCTGAAGATACTGCTTTGCAATGTACATAAAGATTTAAATAAATTGTTTTGTGGTTAATTTAAAATTAAAAAAAACTACACCACGGATGCACCAAGCTGTTATATCAACATTTTATTTAATACATTTAATATGGAATTAGGAATTATCACAATTTTATCTAATAAGTACAAACAATAATTGCAATATAATAAGCACAAATATGCTCCGTAGCAATCTCACATTGTTATTTTTCCTAATTACTTTAATATCGTATACTTTCCGAGAGACGAGCTGTCCTTATCAGCAACGGGTAAACACTCCTCACTGTCACTGACCTTAGGTGTGGGAACATGTATGACATTAGAGTTAAAAAAATGTGACATTATAGTTATTTTACTTGTTTGCTGCTTATGTAATTCTTGCAAGCCCAGCTCTATACCGAATTATAAACAAATATATGAAAATCAGTAAATATAATGCAACAACCTTAAAAATAAAATGTTACATATAAATTCATTTATATATTTAATTTTTATTTAATAATTGTATTTTCCCAATATAAAATAAAAATTTTTGTTTTATTGGTGCACATTGTAAAGCTAGCGTAGGTAGTAAGCGCTCCTAGCGGGCGAAATAGAAAAATATCGTACGAGTTAGTAACTTAGGGTAATACGCACATCACGCCATGTGACGTAAGCATTGTCTGATATCGCCTGATCCGAAGCACCAATCACAATATTCATATATATAAATAAGGGTAGGAGTTTGTTTGAAAATTTCAGTTAGCGCGTTCTTGCAACGACCCCTCTTCTCAAAACGTCTATGAACGAGACAGACGTGATAGCATTTTTGGACATAACTTAGAAATTAGTAGGCTTCCAGTATTCAAAATTTAAGATGTCAAGCCCGGTACCAAATTTTATTAACGCAGCTAGAGAAGAAGTCAGAGGCGATTATTTATGTGTTTCAAATAAGTAAAAGTTTTTATCATTTTTGTTTAACAGTGCTGATTTGTAAGAGCAATGTGTTAAGTGTATAAAAGCCATGGGCAATGTTAAATGAAATGTGTTATAGTGTCTTACAAGTAATGTGCACAACCAGATACGTTTTAGAAAATAATAAAGAAAATGTATTTTAATGTTAACTAACTTGAGAATTTTAAATGATAAAAGATTAACACATGGACGGTGGAAATTGATTTTTGAATATTCATTTCTAAAATTAAATTGGAAAAACTTAAGTTACTACCTTCTCGATATATATATTTGAAAAGTTAATAAGTAATGAAAATATGTATGGAATACCTAGCAGTAATTAAAGGTTAATTACTCGACACATTGGTGTCATTTGTTCTTTTGTAATTTGTCATTAATTAAGAAATTGTTTAACTTTGTATTTTAAAAATTAAAATTCTTATTTCACAAGTAACCTAGTTCTACCTTCCAAGATAAGAAGACCGCCATAGACAGACCGTATCTGCCTGAGATATGGCGTTAGAACTAGAAGCCCTGGTAAGTAAGGTTAAATTATTTGTTAATTAGTAATTAACACACCTTTTTAATAAAGATAAAACTTACCCAAGGTAAAAAATGGCTAGAACGTCACAATAAACTAATATAATAAACACTATAGAAGGGAATGAAATGATATTCTAACTGCAAATATTTCCGAATTTGTGCCCGTAATCTTTATATCAAGTAATTCATGTCAAATAATTAATAAAAAAACTTACTATTATTAGTTCCGCTTCACATGATGACGTAATGAGCCGCTCATGACTAACTACTTACGGGATAACAGCGTGAGTTTTATTAAGTTATATTAGGTTTTAAACAATAAATTTCTTTGAACTATTAGACTTAGTTTATTTTGCACGAGAATCATTAACAATTGTTTTTATATAGATTAACAATTTCCAAAAATCTTGCTTTATTATTAGATTTACAATAGAGAGGGAAATGGAAATGACAAAGAAAATCTCTTTCTATTCAATTACATAATGCTGTGATTTCGCCATATGTATATACATATTTATATTATTTGTAATTATAAAATAATTGTGGAAATAGCCTCAAAGTTTTTTATAATAATTTTTTATCGTGCACCCGGTAAGGTTTAAATATTTATATATATGACACATTTATCATCTGCATAAACAATTTTAATTCAAAACCCTCTTTTGAAACAATTTTTTTAAGTCTGAAAATCCTTCATTTGAAAATAACGTATTATTTTGGTTTGGTCACACAATTGGTTTTATTTAAAACACTTCTAATAATGGCACACAACTCAACCAGGAGAAAATTACTTTGAACCTAATGTATCATTCAGTGTAAACCATTAAATGATGATTACTTGAAGTATTACTATTGATGTATAAAATTAGAATTGGAGAGCACAATGTGACATGTGTAATTGTAACTAAACTATAACCTGTGAACTAAGATGTTCGTAATACATGAAATATAGTCTAGAAAACTATGTTAATCAAATTAAAATGTATATGTTTGCATAAAACTACGTAGGCCTAAACCATTTAGCATAAATTTCGTGATTTCAAGCTATTGTATATTACATGTAATACACTTAAACTTGTAGTAATTATCTTCTATAAAAACATACTAGAGTTTGATATCCATTCAGGCGATAATTTTGAAATCCTAACAAACATATCTAACGATCTAGCAATTTATCACAATTTTTCCTATGTTGCAAAAGTGGAATATTTACATTCTAATAAAGCTTTGACAAAACTAAATCAGCTTGATAGTATAATTTACTAAATGAATTACGCAGGAAGGCGATAAATGGGAAATGAAATATTGACATAGAAATATGACGGGAAGGCACAGCACTGACATGGATAAATACCCTAAATGTCTGCAAGCCGTCAGAGAGGTTGATGGGTTTAATCTGCTAATGGATGCATGAAAGTGGATGGGTTTTTCATCTAAAGCAATCAGTGATAAATTGCAAGTATATAATAAATAACAATGTGTACGATCTGCGTGTAAAATGTTGCTTTCATTATTTTATTTATATTTTTTCGGACAACATTATATTTTACAACATCATTTCTTTAATAGTTTAATTAATATAGAAAATCCTAGACGTAAAAGAAAAGAATAGTGTATTGCGTTGTTTAAACAAAGTTTTGATTTAAATTCAAAAAATAATTAATTACATTATATAATTAAGGATAAATTAAAATATGATAATACAGTAATATCAAAAGTAAATGCTTAAGAAAAATAAGATTATATATTACCCTAATATCTTATCACTATATCTTATCACTAATATCTTATCCTAAATATATATATCACTATATGAAGCAACTGTGGCGTAATGTTTATTTTTAAATAAATAAAACTTCTAAACCACAAATAACATTTTATTTAAACCTTATGCACATTTCGATTGCCCAGCAATCATCTTCAGAGGTATTTAAAAAATACAACTCTGTTGTAAAAAAAAGAGTTGTATTTTTTAAATACCTCTGAAGATGATTGCTGGGCAATCGAAATGTACATAAGGTTTAAATAAAATGTTATTTGTGGTTTAGAGGTTTTATTTATTTTAAATATATATATATATAACTATAAACTATGTTTTCGTGTATTATAATAAAAAAAACATTGACGTAATTCAAACACAAGATTTATTTATTATATTATTTAAAAGCTTTTCGTTAATAAACTACCAACATCATCAAGAATGAATAATAAAATAATGCAAGATGTGAAAGATATGTTAAATTATAAATAGCATTGTTGATTAATTTATACAAAGATAAACTTGCCTATTTGTATAAATGTGGCAAAAATGCTATTTCTAACGGAACATATGACAATACCCTGCTTCAATAGACATCTGTGCCTAAAGAAAAAAAAATCCCAACTTAGATAGGAGTGAAATTTGCTACGCGCTGTAGTAATACGGAACTGTAATACAATTATCACCCCCACATATTAATGTCGACTGTGACTAGGTCGGGAAACTATATCCACCCTTTTTTGTTTGAAACATACCACAGTTTGGCCTTCTCCGGTCGCAAAACATATCCATGTCTAATTATTCGGTTTCCTGTATTATATTATGTGTCTTTCCGGAATTGTACATACTCCTGAAATTCGTTGTACCAATTCTAATAGCCACACTTTCCAACCTTTTTTGGCTTCAGATTGGTGACTAAATAGTTTTAACATTTTAAATAATTAACGTGAATTCTATTACGTGAACTAATTAATACATTTATTTTGTGAATCCATTATACAAGAATATTTTATACGATTTTATAACACGTGGAAATAAAAAGTGATTCCCTTCAGGGTTGATGAAATTTAACAAAACGAATAAACAATTAATCACACACAACCTCAACTTTTGATATTGAGATTTCTTACGTTTAAACTAATTTATTATTTATTTTAGTTCATCTTTTGATATTTCGATTGTCATGATAGCAGGTCTTAAAATATGAGCACGGAATTACCATTTTTTCGTTTAAGATATAAATATGAATATTAAGCATTTTTACACCCTTAATTTATTTTTAACGACGAAGAGGAAACTCATCAAGCACGCTTAATTGTCTCCCATCTATCTAACCTTTTTTCAGTAATTTGAGAAAACACGTTTTTTTATTTATAATTAGTTTTAATTAAGGCTCCAACATCCGAACATGCACTAAGCTATTCCGCCTTATCATTCCTTTTTTACCAACCTTCTCTTTGAAGTGATTTTCTTTTTGAACACAATCAATTGTCCAAAACATAAAGTTTTAAAACTCAATTTCACTAGAAGTGTAAATAAATAAATAAATAATAATATATTTATATATATATATATATATATATATATATATATATATATATATACACACACACACACACATACACACACACATATATATATGTGGTTAAATAATACCTAAGCTAGAATATTGAATTCTATTTTTATTTTACATTGAAGCTTTTTGCTGATTGGCAGTATCAGCATTATCAAAACTTGTTCTATTGCTAGATCTATACTCAAAAAGTGTAGAGTCAGCGGAAAGCATCATTGTATGAAGAAAAATTAAAATGCAATAGAAGAATGCAATAAAATTCTTGTTTATGAGAGTGTTATTTAATCATGGGTGCGTTTATATGTTATATATATATATATATTTTTTTTTAAACAACACAGGTTATTCAAATACAAGAATATTTATTATTTTATATCCAAAGCTTTTCGTTGGCAAACAGTACCAACATCATCAGGAATGAAAATTTTCATTCCTGATGATGT
>JBAIZL010000221.1:152500-192500 GCA_036971475.1 Prosapia bicincta | reverse complement strand
TTTTTATCTTGTTTGTTTTAGTTGATTTGTACACTAGCTTGACAATATGTTAGTAGTAGCCACGGACTGAGAAAGGCGACTTCGTCGCTGAAACTAGTTTATTTAGTGTGTTTATTAAAGACTAATTTTTGTGAGATTTTGAAACCACTACTTTGAATTTTACCTTTATAAATAATTGTGTTTTAAAATACTGGAAATTTGATTGTGCTATTGTGAATTCGAAAGAAATATGTTTTTAGAAATTAGGTTTAATTACAGGATTTTTGCTCTGTACTTACGGATTACAAATGAAATCCAAACCTATGAAATACGTCTGAAACCGTCTGATGTTACCAAAAGCGTCACTTATACAACCATATTTCATAAGTCAGTAGTGCTAATGGGGTTGTAAACAGGAGTTTAATTGGATGGGTGAAGTTCGTCGCAATTAAGTCAGCGCATGAAAAACTTTTCAGTGAGGCGCACACTTGCCTAAAAGTGGTCGTGTCTAGGCAGAGTTGCTTTAATAATTCTAAATTTAGACATCAAGATAATATTATCCACTGATGACGATGAATGTAGAATCTTTGGTGTATTTATAACGATGGATAAGATAATCGTTTTTACACTCCTTTCATGTAATTTAAAATATTTTTTAAAACAATTTGAACTTTTATCGGAAACTAATTCAACTAATTTATGCTCCGGATTTCGAAATTTAATAACGCAAATTTACATTAATTTTAGAGTCATTAATTATTTTAAGATTAACGTATTTAGCGTAAATGCCTATTAACAATATCAATAAAATCTTCTGAATTCACTCGTAAAATTTGTTTTCAGCCGACGATAAGCTCTTTGTTCTTACTATTGCAGGTAAATTAAACTTCTGGGAATAAGGGGGCAGGGGAGTACGTACAATAAAATTGTTATAGACTAAAATATTATTTTTATATAAATTATTAAAACTGTATATATATTTGAGTACAGTTTTCTGCCTTTCCTAACGTTACAATATTCTCTTCTATTGACGCGTTTTGGAGTGACTCCATTTTCAAAACTCAAATCGTAATCATTTATGAGTTAAGTACGATTACGTTTTGAAAATGGAGTCACTTCGAAACGCGTCCACAGAGGAGAATATTGTAACTTTAGAAATGGCAGTAAAATGTATTATAATATATATATATATATATATATATATATAAATATTTCTATCAGAAAAGTAGATGATTATAATTATATTTAAACATTACTTATTTAAATTAACTATTTATTACATAAATAGTTTTATTTATTTCAGTTTTTGACATTTAAATAAATATATTATTGTTGCGTATAACGAATTCTATTATAATTAATTATAAATATATTTTATACATTATCTTATGATCACTGAGGTACTTTAAACTTTGCGTATATGGTTTTGCAATAAATATCTATTTAAATGAGTAGGTCCATATTCAAATTATAGTGTTTAAAATATTTCAATATTTTATATGTATTTTATTGGATATGTGTGTAAAATAGTCAAGTTTCCATAAGCTTTATGTTACCATTGTAGATTTCACACCAAAACCAGTGAAAAACTTAGTAGTCTCTGCAATATATATCCTAACTAATCTTAATTAGTTCTCCTTTAAGTTTATTTATCACCTTTATAGGTCTTTCCATAAATAGGTTTTATAGGTTTCTCAATAAATACTTTTGCATCTTTTAATATTTCTTTTAATGTCGACAATAAATTTCCTGAAATAAGTATATAAATTATCCCCTAGGCTACATACTATTAGATTTTTTTTTAATAGGGAAGGAATGTCTGTGTTGGTGTTATTGGATGGGCTGTCTAAGATAATTCCATCTCTTAAAATTTTTATTTAAATTGAAATCTTTGAGCTTTGTTTTCCAAAAGAGTACATCAGATTATATATATTTGTAAAAATATATAAATTATAGATAATATTTAAAGGAATTTGTTTACATTTTATAAAGTTAACCATTCCCTAATGAAACTGCATAGCTATAATCGCAGTATTTGCTCTGCCTCGGAAGACAATAAGTGGTAAAACAGTTTTATTACAAACCTATTCTACTCAACCTCATACATCGGCTACTTTATAGCCCTGCATTTATGACTATTCCCATTAAAATGACACCGTTATATTTTTATTGCGTCACATTAAATCTAGGTTATGAGGTGAGGGATATAAATGGGGTGGTACATTTTTTAATTTTATAATGCAATTTACACCTGACCGACAAATAAATTTAAATTTGAGTGTTTTATAGGGTTTTTATGTTATACGTAATGCTCTTTACTTTGATTTTTGAGAAGCAAATTAAGTTTATGTTAAACTATCACAAAATATAAGTCCTTACTTGCATATTTTCTAAATAATTTTATTATAAGATAGTTTTTATTATACTAGTTTGGAAAATAATAATTACATGTGTTTCACTGCAAAAAAAAAAATATTTTGATATTTATTTATGAATGCCAACGATATGAAATAACACACACACACACACACACACACACACACACACACACACACACACACACACACACACACACACACACACACACACACACACACACACACACACACACACACACACACACACACACACACACACACACGCACACACACACACACACATACACACACTCACACACACACACACACACACACACACACACACACACACACACACACACACACACACACACACACACACACACATACACACAACCCTATAAAAACGTCTTATAATGAATACTTTATATTTAGTTTTATTTCAATAAAGTAGAAACGTATTGCTCTGTCAAAGCACAGACATATTTTGTAACATCTACGTTTTTTTAAACATGATTAAACATTAATTGTAAGTAAAATTACTTTCTTTCTTGGTTATGTAACAGTTAGAAAGTTTTAAAGCTTGATACAGTATTGATGGTGAGGAAGAAGTTCTGAGGTTGGGATGGTTCGTTTGTCTCCATACCAGACACGTGCCAAGATTCATGACGTCAAACGGTGGGAAATTAAAGCTAACAATCCCTTCTTAGTTGCTTAACCAATAACAGAAATTGATTTTACAGAAAAGTGTTGCTTGTATTACATGTTGCTTTATTTTATTTAAATGTCTAAAAACTATATTATAATACACTGTTTACATAATAAAATATATTTCACAAATTACATAGCTTATATATATATATATATACGATTTACAAAATAATTTAATAACAGCCATTTCATACGGAATGTTTCTGGTTATAAATGAATTATAACAATTATTAATTTAAAAAAATTAAAATATACTAATACACGATTTTACGAATTTCAGATAAATAACATCATTTCAGGAGTTATTAATTTTTTAGGTTTAGTATAAACTTTATGAAACCTATGCCCTATGGGCGATATATGATGTAATTTTATAAACAATATTTTTTTAAACAAGAGTATCGAACAAAGATAAAAAAGAAAATCTTGTTTTAAAATTATGTAAGCCTTGTTTAAAATATATATGCATATAATAATGAGTGAATGTCTGCCTAATGCAACTTCAAACATGTAACTTTTCTATCCCAAAGTTGGCTCGGCCTATGTAGACGAGTATCTAGAAACCTTTTGGTACCACGCCCCGTTTCCTTGAAATGAGAGCATTCTACGCCGACTCCACTTTATATTATAAATAAATGGTATGAAAATATGAAAAAGAAACAAATATTATATATATATATATATATGAAAGCAATTTATTTAATTATACATACTTTCCCAAGAAACATGATATAACTAACACTTTAGGTTTTAATTCGCAATGTAAATTATAGCTTCAAAGAGGAAAATCTGTTAGTGAGATGGATGAGCTTATATTTTTTCACTAGCATGCATATTTGAGGTTGTATTTTAGTAATGGCAAAACGCAAGTCATTAGCAATATCAAGTTTTTAATTATATATTTTTTCATTGCAACAAGTGCTGAAAATGTTTTTTCGTACAAGTAGGTTCTTGAAAAAGGCAAGTTAATTAAAAGAGTTGCCTGTGATAGACTTTTAAGTGTTTTATCCAAAATGAAGATTTGTCTATTGTGGCGCTGTTGCCACATTGAACGGCAAACATTCGTTTCACGACACTTTTGTACTACTATTGTTTTCATGGTGTCATGTTGGTTTATTTCAAGTTTAATAATATTGTCAAACCTTTACTTATATTCCTTTTATAAATGCATATACATCATTTATAATTTCCGAACATCATGTTCAATAAAATTACCTGTGTAAAAATTCTGAGGTATAAATTTAGTTTTAAATTTTAAAAAATTGTTTACCTAAATTTAAATAAATGAGAATTTAGTTTACTATTTTCCAATTGGTCTCGCGTCCTTCAGTTTGGAAACCAATGATCTAGAGTAAAACCTAGTGAGAGGGTAAAGCTTATTGTCTGTCATACTAACTGACTGGGACACTACATGGCGAAATCTTCAATGACTCGTCTGTCTGCTCTGAATATGTTTCTGGTATAAAACGGAGTCACGACTGAATTGAAAATGTTTCTATGTCTCCTACCTTGAGACCCCACGTAATATTGTCTCCCCCCCGGCCATGTTTACAGTATTACCGTGTTACCATTAGGTTATCATGTTATTTTTAACACATTTTCTTTATTAGTCTCAATTCAAAAAAAAAAGGTTGACAAAGCAAGTTTACTATAATAAATGATAAATAATAGCCCTAATACATAAATTAAAATAATTAATATTAAAGATTAACTTTACTGGCTGAGTAAGAGTGATTCACTGCCTAAAGTAACTTCAAACATGTAAGCTTTTCTATCCACCAGGTTGGCTCGGCCTATGTAGACGAGTATCTAGATTCTAGACCAAGGGTTCCCAAACCTTGTGGTACCAGGCCCCGTTTCCTTGAAATGAGAGCCTCCCCCGCCGACTCCACTTTACATTATAAATCAATGGTATGAGAATATGAAAAAGAAACAAATATTATATATATATATATATATATATATATATATATATATATATATATATATGTATGTATGTATACTGAAAAAAAAATGTATTTCATTATACATACTTTCACAAGAAACATGATATAACACTTTAGGTTTTTATTCGCAAGGTAAATTATAACTTCAAAGAGGAAAATCTGTTAGTAAGATGGATGAGTGTATTTTTTCACTAGCATATTTGAGGTTATATTTTTATTGCAACAAGAGCTGAAAATGTTTTTTCGCACAAGTAGGTTCTTGAAAAAGGCAAGTATAATCAAAGAATTGTATGTGATATACTTTTAAGTGTTTCATCCAAAATGAAGATTTGTCGGATGTTATTGGGGCGGTGTTGCCGCATTGAACGGCAAACATTTGTTTCGCGACACGTTTGTACTACTATTCCTTTAAAGCTGTCATGTTGATTTAATTTCACGTTTACAATATTTGTACAACCTTTACTTATATTCCTTTTATAAATGCACACATTTAATTAAAATTATCTCAACATCATGATCAATAAAATGACCTATGTAAAAATTCTGTGGTGTGAATTTAGTTTTCAATTTGATAAATTGTGTACTTAAATTTTTAATTAAATGAGGATTTATTTTACTATTTTCCAACTGTTCCCGCGCCCCTCAGTTTGGAAACCCACGAACAAGAGTAAAACCTAGTAGGAGGGTGAAGAGTGTCGCTCGCCATGCTACCTAACTAGGATACTAGAAGACGAGATCTTCTCTGAGTCATCTGTCTGCTCCGGTGATGTTTCTGGTATAAGGCGGATTCCCGATTAAACTGAGAATGTTTCTGTCTTCTCCCTCCAGAACCCACGTAACATTGTCTCTCCCCAGCCATGTTAACAGTATTAACGTGTAATCATTAGGTTGTTATGTTATTTTTAACACATTTTGTTTACTAGTCTCAACTCAAATAAGATCGATAAACGAGGTTTAGGATTATAAATGATAAATAATACTCCTAAAACCTAAACTAAAATAATTAATAAGAGTAGCTTTAAAATACACTAAACAAATCGTAAATGTATAACAAAATCTGTAAATATGATTTTTATGTTTTAATATAAACTATATTATTGAATATCTCTAGAATCTATCAATAAAATACCGCCACAAAAATGGTTTACGTTGATGGAAACAGCAAAAGAAGCAAGAATTATTTTGAAATAAAAAATAACAAGAGCTAATACTATTTTCGAAATATTGTAGAACCATTTATATTATAAATTAAAATAACATTTTTATTAAATACTAATTGCTAAAATAAGAACATAAGTTTAAAAGTGTAAGTGATAATGGAATCACAAGTAAAACTGTAAATTACCAATTTTGCAGAATATAACTTTAAATTAAAGGCCTTATTAAGGAATATATATATTTACAATGCTCTAATTTTTAAATATTTTCTGTAGCTGTCAATAACGTCGTGATTAATAGAAGACAACTTGACCAACAAAATGAAATCCATCATTGTTTAGGAAACATATTTAAAGAAACACCGTGATCAGATATAGTATCATATTTACAGTATAGGAAAAACAATAGATTTAGAGACACATTAGAGAAAGAGCATGACTAGTAAACGTTAGTAATTAGAAATTTTACTAATTGGTAATGTTTGGTAAGCTAGTAATTAGATTACTCTAAATAGTAAACGCTATGGAATCAACAGTTTTTCACTTCTTTAACTTGCCAATAAAATCTTTCAAGTTGTCTTCAACAGTATTAAAATTGTGTAACATTGTATCAAAATTAACATATTTTATAAGGAATTTGTGTTTGAAAAGCTTAAAATAAATAAAAATTATAAACCCAAATTTATTCTACCTAATAAAATATAAAAGAAATTACTAACTATAAAAAAATTCACGATAACTAACTGGTACTTAACGCAAGTTGGCCAAAAGTAATTATTATTATAAGTTATTACGATACTGATAAAAGTTTTACGTGGGCTGTTCAATGATATTTTACTGGTGGGCTAGTTCTCTCAGTCAATTTAAAAGCGGTAAATTAAATATTTTGTAGTATAAAAGGTATTCAAAGTTCCATAACTTCATTTAACATTGCAAACGCATTCGTACATCATTTATTCACTGATTAGGTCTTTGTATATTAACTTTTACAGATCAAATAGACTTATCATGCAAAAAAAGTATTCTATTAAAGGACTAAATCGTGAATTTATAACGTTAAGAATTTACTTCCTTTAAATTTTAAATAACAAATTTACAAAGGATTTAGTAACCCAGAGTTAGTGATAGACTCGAGGGGCGCTATAACTTAAATATAGTTGATAAATAACAGTTTTTAAACGGTTACAAATGAGAATTTGTTATAAAGCTATTACTGGTTTTCGCAAAGAGCTTGATGGCTCTTCAAGTATTATTAAATGGCGTACAAATATCCACGCCAAGGGCGTTTCTGCAGGCCAGACCGTAGCTACCCTAGTGTAAATGAAGACACGCTGTCGACCATGAAACCCTAGTGTTAATATTTGATCTATATAAAGAGTGACCTTAATATCGCATTTACAAAGCACGGACATTCGCTTTGATGTGAGACAAACAGTCTGTGTTGTAAGTAACAATAAGTGGAATCGTTTAATATATAAGTATGCTTCGAAATGTAAATAATTTGTTTAGTCCCCTATACGGCTAGTAAATACATTCTGCAGTCATTTAATAACTAGGTATCATGTTAAATAATATGTTGTTTGTGTAGTTATACTTAAATAACGAGTTTAAACAGTTTACTGTTCAGTAAAACAAGAACACTGGCTGTATATAACTCAGTAAGGTGTCAACTTATTTACTTTATTACAAACATTACGAAATTAAAAACCATATTTTTTTATTTATATGTATATAATATAAGTTTAATGTCAATAATGTTCTATATACCTTAATCATAGGCCTAATGTTCTGGATGTTTCTCAGCGCTTGATGGGTTTTGTCTCTGAAACAATATGGATTCGTAGATTATTAATCTTTAATACTTTTGTTCTAGCAGTTTCCGTTCATGCAAATTTTATATAATTACGTGGCCTTTTGTTAATAATTCACAGGTAAATCAATATGTTTTATTGATTTTATTCGTTTCACACCAATGAAAAACCTGCATCTTATAAAGTACAGAATTTTCTTGGAATAGTAAAGTATAATTTAGACTTTATAAAAAACGATTTATTTGTGTCACATTTTCCGGTTTAGTGGTTAAACTTATTATTTTGATGATGTCGATTCAATAAACTTAACATTTTTGTATAGGTTCATTGTGCTATTAAAAGCAATTATTTATAGTAAATTATTTAAGTATATATAAATATAACTCGCCTGTAACTATTAAATAGTTATTGGATAATCCTTTATAGAATTGTGGAAATTATGAATTAAGGTTTTTAAAAAGAATATTAGTATTCATAGACGCAATTCATTTAAAATTATGCACCGGGAAATAAAAAGCCAATAAATAGTTGTTATTTTGATCAGATTATTAATACTAGTTACCGAATTTATCAAACAAATACCGTCAACTTTTACAATTTGTAGTGGACTCACGCATATCACATCGAACCTCTTTGTAACAACACATAATATTGAATTTGTGTCTATCTCTAATACTAATTGTTTCACAGAACGCATATTCTTAATTATACACTTAGTACCTTAATGTTTTCCCTGTATGTACTAAAATGAGTTGAAATTAAAAAAACTGAAAAATCTACTTTTTATGATAACCATATTATGAAATCTTGATTGATAGAGTTGTTTTTACAATAAAGAAAGGGGAGATAAAATGGATGTTTTATTGTGGCATCGAGAAGCAAACGTTATTGTATTCTGGAATTGCTGTTGTTGTTTTATCGTTACTGAGGTCAACGAAAAATGTGTTTTCTTGTCTATATCATAAAACATGTTAGTGCAATCGTTATATTATTTGTACTACGTAGTGATACACTATAAAAGCAAAGGTTATTGTATTCTGGAACTGATATTGTTGTTTTATCGTTACGGAGGTCAACGAAAAATGTGTTTCCTTGTCTATATCATAAAACATGTTAGTGCAATCGTTATATTATTTGTGCTACGTAGTGATACAATATGTATTGCATGTTAGTGCAATCGTTATATTATTTGTGCTACGTAGTGATACAATATGTATTGCATGTTAGTGCAATCGTTATATTATTTGTGCTACGTAGTGATACAATATGTATTGCATGTTAGTGCAATCGTTATATTATTTGTGCTATGTAGTGATACAATATGTATTGCATGGTAGTGCAATCGTTGTTCTATTTGTGCTATGTAGAGATACAATATGTATTGCATGGTAGTGCAATCGTTGTTCTATTTGTGCTATGTAGTGATACACTATATAATACATGTTAGTGCAATCGTTATATTATTTGTGCTACGTAGTGATACAATATGTATTGCATGGTAGTGCAATCGTTGTTCTATTTGTGCTATGTAGTGATACAATATGTATTGCATGGTAGTGCAATCGTTGTTCTATTTGTGCTATGTAGTGATACACTATATAATACATGTTAGTGCAATCGTTATATTATTTGTGCTACGTAGTGATACAATATGTATTGCATGGCAGTGCAATCGTTGTTCTATTTGTGCTATGTAGAGATACAATATATATTGCATGGTAGTGCAATCGTTGTTCTATTTGTGCTATGTAGTGATATTATATGTATAGCATGGTAGTGCAATCGTTGTACTATTTGTGCTATGTAGTGATACAATATGTATTGCATGGTAGTGCAATCGTTGTACTATTTGTGCTATGTAGTGATACACTATATAATACATGTTAGTGCAATCGTTGTTCTATTTGTGCTATGTAGTGATACAATATGTATTGCATGGTAGTGCAATCGTTGTTCTATTTGTGCTATGTAGTGATACAATATGTATTGCATGGTAGTGCAATCGTTGTTCTATTTGTGCTATGTAGTGATACAATATGTATTGCATGGTAGTGCAATCGTTGTTCTATTTGTGCTATGTAGTGATACACTATATAATACATGTTAGTGCAATCGTTGTTATATTTGTGCTACGTAGTGATACAATATGTATTGCATGGTAGTGCAATCGTTGTTCTATTTGTGCTATGTAGTGATACACTATATAATACATGTTAGTGCAATCGTTGTTCTATTTGTGCTATGCAGTGATACAATATGTATTGCATGGTAGTGCAATCGTTGTACTATTTGTGCTATGTAGTGATACACTATTTAATACATGTTAGTGCAATCGTTGTTCTATTTGTGCTATGTAGTGATTCAATATGTATTGCATGGTAGTGCAATCGTTGTTCTATTTGTGCTATGTAGTGATACCATATGTATTGCATGGTAGTGCAATCGTTGTTCTATTTGTGGTATGTAGTGATACAATATGTATTGCATGGTAGTGCAATCGTTGTTCTATTTGTGCTATGTAGTGATACAATATGTATTGCATGGTAGTGCAATCGTTGTTCTATTTGTGCTACGTAGTGATACACTATATAATACATGTTAGTGCAATCGTTATATTATTTGTGCTACGTAGTGATACAATATGTATTGCATGGTAGTGCAATCGTTGTTCTATTTGTGCTATGTAGTGATACAATATGTATTGCATGGTAGTGCAATCGTTGTTTTATTTGTGCTATTTAGTGATACACTATAAAATATATGTTAGTGCAATCGTTATATTATTTGTGCTACGTAGTGATACAATATGTATTGCATGGTAGTGCAATCGTTGTTCTATTTGTGGTATGTAGTGATACACTATAAAATATATGTTAGTGCAACCGTTATATTATTTGTGCTACGTAGTGATACAATATGTATTGCATTTTAGTGCATTCGTTGTTCTATTTGTGCTACGTAGTGATACATTATGTATTGCATGGTAGTGCAATCGTTGTTCTATTTGTGCTATGTATCGATACACTATAAAATACATGTTAGTGCAATCGTTGTTCTATTTGTGCTATGTAGTGATACAATATGTATTGCATGGTAGTGCAATCGTTGTTCTATTTGTGCGATGTAGTGATACACTATAAAATATATTTTAGGGCAATCGTTGTTCTATTTCTGCTATGTAGTGATACACTATATAATACATAGTAGTGCAATCTTTGTTTTATTTGTGCTATGTAGTGATACACTATGTAAAACATGTTTGGGCAATCGTTGTTCTATTTGTGCTATGTAGTGATACAATGTATAATACATAGTAGTGCAATCGTTGTTCTATTTGTGCTATGTAGTGATACACTATATAATACATGTTAGGGCAATCGTTGTTCTATTTGTGCTATTTAGTGATACACTATATAATACATGTTAGTGCCACATTGTTCTATTGGTGCTATGTAGTGATAAACTATAAAATACATGTTAGTGCAATCGTTGTTCTATTTGTGCTATGTAGTCATACACTATATAATACATGTTAGTGCAATCGTTATATTATTTGTGCTACGTAGTGATACAATATGTATTGCATGGTAGTGCAATCGTTGTTCTATTTGTGCTATGTAGTGATACAATATGTATTTCATGGTAGTGCAATCGTTGTTCTATTTGTGCTATGTAGTGATACACTATAAAATACATGTTAGTGCAATCGTTGTTCTATTTGTGCTATGTAGTGATACAATATGTATTGCATGGTAGTGCAATCGTTGTTCTATTTGTGCGATGTAGTGATACACTATAAAATATATGTTAGTGGAATCGTTGGTCTATTTGTGCTATGTAGTGAAACACTATATAATACATGTTAGTGCAATCATTGTTCTATTTGTGCTATGTAGTGATACACTATATAATACATAGTAGTTCAATTGTTGTACTATTTGTGCTATATAGTGATACACTATTTAATACATGTTTGTGCAATCGTTGTTCTATTCGTGCTATGTAGTGATACACTATATAATACATAGTAGTGCAATTGTTGTACTATTTGTGCTATATAGTGATACACTATATAATAAATGTATGTGCAATCGTTGTTCTATTTGTGCTATGTAGAGAAACACTATATAATACATGTTAGTGCAATCGTTGTTCTATTTGTGCTATGTAATAAAAACTATATAATTCATGTTAGTGCAATCGTTGTTCTATTTGTGCTATGTAGTGATACACTATAAAATATATGTTAGTGCAATCGCTGTTCTATTTGTGCTATGTAGTGATACACCATAAAATATATGGCATTGCAATCGTTGTTCTATTTGTGCTATGTATTGATGCACTATATAATATATGTTAGTGCAAACTTTGTTCTATTTGTGCTATGGAGTGAAACATTATAAAATACATGTTTGTGCAATCGTTGTTCTCTTTGTGCTATGTAGTGATACACTATAAAATATATGTAAGTGCAAACGTTGTTCTATTTGTGCTATGTAGTGATACACCATAAAATATATGGCATTGCAATCGTTGTTCTATTTGTGCTATGTAGTGATGCACTATATAATATATGTTAGTGCAAACTTTGTTCTATTTGTGCTATGTAGTGAAACACTATATAATATATGTAAGTGCAATCGTTGTTCTATTTGTGCTACGTAGTGATACAATATGTATTGCATGGTAGTGCAATCGTTGTTCTATTTGTGCTATGTAGTGATACAATATGTATTGCATGGTAGTGCAATCGTTGTTCTATTTGTGCTATGTAGTGATACAATATGTATTGCATGGTAGTGCAATCGTTGTTCTATTTGTGCTATGTAGTGATACAATATGTATTGCATGGTAGTGCAATCGTTGTTCTATTTGTGCTATGTAGTGATACAATTTGTATTGCATGGTAGTGCAATCGTTGTTCTATTTGTGCTATGTAGTGATACACTATATAATACATGTTAGTGCAATCGTTATATTATTTGTGCTACGTAGTGATACAATATGTATTGCATGGTAGTGCAATCGTTGTTCTATTTGTCCTATGTAGAGATACAATATATATTGCATGGTAGTGCAATCGTTGTACTATTTGTGCTATGTAGTGATACAATATGTATTGCATGGTAGTGCAATCGTTGTACTATTTGTGCTATGTAGTGATACACTATATAATACATGTTAATGCAATCGTTGTTCTATTTGTGCTATGTAGTGATACAATATGTATTGCATGGTAGTGCAATCGTTGTTCTATTTGTGCTATGTAGTGATACAATATGTATTGCATGGTAGTGCAATCGTTGTTCTATTTGTGCTTTGTAGTGATACAATATGTATTGCATGGTAGTGCAATCGTTGTTCTATTTGTGCTATGTAGTGATACACTATATAATACATGTTAGTGCAATCGTTGTTATATTTGTGCTACGTAGTGATACAATATGTATTGCATGGTAGTGCAATCGTTGTTCTATTTGTGCTATGTAGTGATACAATATGTATTGCATGGTAGTGCAATTGTTGTTCTATTTGTGCGATGTAGTGATACACTATAAAATATATGTTAGTGCAACCGTTATATTATTTGTGCTACGTAGTGATACAATATGTATTGCATGGTAGTGCAATCGTTGTTCTATTTGTGCTATGTAGTGATACACTATATAATACATGTTAGTGCAATCGTTGTTCTATTTGTGCTATGCAGTGATACAATATGTATTGCATGGTAGTGCAATCGTTGTTCTATTTGTGCTATGTAGTGATTCAATATGTATTGCATGGTAGTGCAATCGTTGTTCTATTTGTGCTATGTAGTGATACCATATGTATTGCATGGTAGTGCAATCGTTGTTCTATTTGTGGTATGTAGTGATACAATATGTATTGCATGGTAGTGCAATCGTTGTTCTATTTGTGCTATGTAGTGATACAATATGTATTGCATGGTAGTGCAATCGTTATATTATTTGTGCTACGTAGTGATACAATATGTATTGCATGGTAGTGCAATCGTTGTTCTATTTGTGCTACGTAGTGATACAAAATGTATTGCATGGTAGTGCAATCGTTGTTCTATTTGTGCTATGTAGTGATACACTATAAAATATATGTTAGTGCAACCGTTATATTATTTGTGCTACGTAGTGATACAATATGTATTGCATTTTAGTGCATTCGTTGTTCTATTTGTGCTATGTAGTGATACAATATGTATTGCATGGTAGTGCAATCGTTGTTCTATTTGTGCTATGTAGTGATACACTATAAAATACATGTTAGTGCAATCGTTGTTCTATTTGTGCTATGTAGTGATACAATATGTATTGCATGGTAGTGCAATCGTTGTTCTATTTGTGCGATGTAGTGATACACTATAAAATATATGTTAGTGAAATCGTTGTTCTATTGGTGCTATGTAGTGATACACTATAAAATACAAGTTAGTGCAATCGTTGTTCTATTTGTGATATGTAGTGATACACTATAAAATACATGTTAGTGCAATCGTTGTTCTATTTGTGCTATGTAGTGATACACTATAAAATACATGTTAGTGCAATCGTTGTTCTATTTGTGCTATGTAGTGATACACTATAAAATACATGTTAGTGCAATAGTTGTTCTATTTGTGCTATGTAGTGATACACTATATAATACATAATAGTGCAATTGTTGTACTATTTGTGCTATGTAGTGATACACTATAAAATATATGTACGTGCAAACGTTGTTCTATTTGTGCTATGTAGTGAAACACTATATAATACATGTTAGTGCAATCATTGTTCTATTTGTGCTATGTAATACACAGTAGTTTACAGTAGTAGTGTGTAGTAATACACAGTAGTATTACTATATAATACATAGTAGTTCAATTGTTGTACTATTTGTGCTATATAGTGATACACTATTTAATACATGTTTGTGCAATCGTTGTTCTATTCGTGCTATGTAGTGATACACTATATAATACATAGTAGTGCAATTGTTGTACTATTTGTGCTATATAGTGATACACTATATAATAAATGTTTGTGCAATCGTTGTTCTATTTGTGCTATGTAGTGATACAATATGTATTGCATGGTAGTGCAATCGTTGTTCTATTTGTGCTATGTAGTGATACAATATGTATTGCATGGTAGTGCAATCGTTGTTCTATTTGTGGTATGTAGTGATACAATATGTATTGCATGGTAGTGCAATCGTTGTTCTACTTGTGCTATGTAGTGATACAATATGTATTGCATGGTAGTGCAATCGTTGTTCTATTTGTGCTATGTAGTGATACACTATATAATACATGTTAGTGCAATCGTTATATTATTTGTGCTACGTAGTGATACAATATGTATTGCATGGTAGTGCAATCGTTGTTCTATTTGTGCTATGTAGTGATACACTATATAATACATGTTAATGCAATCGTTGTTCTATTTGTGCTATGTAGTGATACAATATGTATTGCATGGTAGTGCAATCGTTGTTCTATTTGTGCTATGTAGTGATACAATATGTATTGCATGGTAGTGCAATCGTTGTTCTATTTGTGCTTTGTAGTGATACAATATGTATTGCATGGTAGTGCAATCGTTGTTCTATTTGTGCTATGTAGTGATACACTATATAATACATGTTAGTGCAATCGTTGTTATATTTGTGCTACGTAGTGATACAATATGTATTGCATGGTAGTGCAATCGTTGTTCTATTTGTGCTATGTAGTGATACAATATGTATTGCATGGTAGTGCAATTGTTGTTCTATTTGTGCGATGTAGTGATACACTATAAAATATATGTTAGTGCAACCGTTATATTATTTGTGCTACGTAGTGATACAATATGTATTGCATGGTAGTGCAATCGTTGTTCTATTTGTGCTATGTAGTGATACACTATATAATACATGTTAGTGCAATCGTTGTTCTATTTGTGCTATGCAGTGATACAATATGTATTGCATGGTAGTGCAATCGTTGTTCTATTTGTGCTATGTAGTGATTCAATATGTATTGCATGGTAGTGCAATCGTTGTTCTATTTGTGCTATGTAGTGATACCATATGTATTGCATGGTAGTGCAATCGTTGTTCTATTTGTGGTATGTAGTGATACAATATGTATTGCATGGTAGTGCAATCGTTGTTCTATTTGTGCTATGTAGTGATACAATATGTATTGCATGGTAGTGCAATCGTTATATTATTTGTGCTACGTAGTGATACAATATGTATTGCATGGTAGTGCAATCGTTGTTCTATTTGTGCTACGTAGTGATACAAAATGTATTGCATGGTAGTGCAATCGTTGTTCTATTTGTGCTATGTAGTGATACACTATAAAATATATGTTAGTGCAACCGTTATATTATTTGTGCTACGTAGTGATACAATATGTATTGCATTTTAGTGCATTCGTTGTTCTATTTGTGCTATGTAGTGATACAATATGTATTGCATGGTAGTGCAATCGTTGTTCTATTTGTGCTATGTAGTGATACACTATAAAATACATGTTAGTGCAATCGTTGTTCTATTTGTGCTATGTAGTGATACAATATGTATTGCATGGTAGTGCAATCGTTGTTCTATTTGTGCGATGTAGTGATACACTATAAAATATATGTTAGTGAAATCGTTGTTCTATTGGTGCTATGTAGTGATACACTATAAAATACAAGTTAGTGCAATCGTTGTTCTATTTGTGATATGTAGTGATACACTATAAAATACATGTTAGTGCAATCGTTGTTCTATTTGTGCTATGTAGTGATACACTATAAAATACATGTTAGTGCAATCGTTGTTCTATTTGTGCTATGTAGTGATACACTATAAAATACATGTTAGTGCAATAGTTGTTCTATTTGTGCTATGTAGTGATACACTATATAATACATAATAGTGCAATTGTTGTACTATTTGTGCTATGTAGTGATACACTATAAAATATATGTACGTGCAAACGTTGTTCTATTTGTGCTATGTAGTGAAACACTATATAATACATGTTAGTGCAATCATTGTTCTATTTGTGCTATGTAATACACAGTAGTTTACAGTAGTAGTGTGTAGTAATACACAGTAGTATTACTATATAATACATAGTAGTTCAATTGTTGTACTATTTGTGCTATATAGTGATACACTATTTAATACATGTTTGTGCAATCGTTGTTCTATTCGTGCTATGTAGTGATACACTATATAATACATAGTAGTGCAATTGTTGTACTATTTGTGCTATATAGTGATACACTATATAATAAATGTTTGTGCAATCGTTGTTCTATTTGTGCTATGTAGTGATACAATATGTATTGCATGGTAGTGCAATCGTTGTTCTATTTGTGCTATGTAGTGATACAATATGTATTGCATGGTAGTGCAATCGTTGTTCTATTTGTGGTATGTAGTGATACAATATGTATTGCATGGTAGTGCAATCGTTGTTCTACTTGTGCTATGTAGTGATACAATATGTATTGCATGGTAGTGCAATCGTTGTTCTATTTGTGCTATGTAGTGATACACTATATAATACATGTTAGTGCAATCGTTATATTATTTGTGCTACGTAGTGATACAATATGTATTGCATGGTAGTGCAATCGTTGTTCTATTTGTGCTATGTAGTGATACAATATGTATTGCATGGTAGTGCAATCCTTGTTCTATTTGTGCTATGTATCGATACACTATATAATATATTTTAGGGCAATCGTTGTTCTATTTCTGCTATGTAGTGATACACTATATAATACATAGTAGTGCAATCGTTGTTCTATTTGTGCTATGTAGTGATACACTATGTAAAACATGTTTGGGCAATCGTTGTTCTATTTGTGCTATGTAGTGATACAATGTATAATACATGTTAGTGCAATCGTTGTTCTATTTGCACTATGTAGTGATACACTATATAATACATGTTAGGGCAATCGTTGTTCTATTTGTGCTATTTAGTGATACACTATATAATACATGTTAGTGCCATCGTTGTTCTATTGGTGCTATGTAGTGATACACTATAAAATACATGTTAGTGCAATCGTTGTTCTTTTTGTGCTATGTAGTGATACACTATATAATACATGTTAGTGCAATCGTTATATTAATTGTGTTACGTAGTGATACAATATGTATTACATGGTAGTGCAATCGTTGTTCTATTTGTGCTATGTAGTGATACAATATGTATTGCATGGTAGTGCAATCGTTGTTCTATTTGTGCCATGTAGTAAAAACTATATAATTCATGTTAGTGCAATCGTTGTTCTATTTGTGCTATGTAGTGATACACTATAAAATATATGTTAGTGCAATCGCTGTTCTATTTGTGCTATGTAGTGATACACCATAAAATATATTGCATTGCAATCGTTGTTCTATTTGTGCTATGTATTGATGCATTATATAATATATGTTAGTGCAAACTTTGTTCTATTTGTGCTATGGAGTGAAACACTATATAATACATGTTTGTGCAATCGTCGTTCTCTTTGTGCTATGTAGTGATACACTATAAAATATATGTAAGTGCAAACGTTGTTCTATTTGTGCTATGTAGTAATACACCATAAAATATATGGCATTGCAATCGTTGTTCTATTTGTGCTATGTAGTGATGCACTATATAATATATGTAAGTGCAATCGTTGTTCTATTTGTGATATGTAGTGATACACTATATAATACATAGTAGTGCAATTGTTGTACTATTTGTGCTATATAGTGATACACTATATAATACATAGTAGTGCAATTGTTGTTCTAATTGTGCTATGCAGTGATACACTATATAATACATAGTAGTGCAATTGTTGGACTATTTGTGCTATATAGTGATAAACTATATAATACATAGTAGTGCAATTGTTGTTCTAATTGTGCTATTTAGTGATACAGTTTATAGTACATAGTAGTGCAATTGTTGTTGTATTTGTGCTATGTAGTGAAACACTATATAATACATGTTAGTGCAATAGTTGTTCTATTTGTGCTATGTAGTGATACAATATGTATTGCATGGTAGTGCAATCGTTGTTCTATTTGTGCGATGTAGTGATACACTATAAAATACAAGTTAGTGCAATCGTTGTTCTATTTGTGATATGTAGGGATACACTATAAAATACATGTTAGTGCAATCGTTGTTCTATTTGTGCTATGTAGTGAAACACTATATAATATATGTTAGTGCAATCATTGTTCTATTTGTGCTATGTAGTGATACACTATATAATACATAGTAGTTCAATTGGTGTACTATTTGTGCTATATAGTGATACACTATTTAATACATGTTTGTGCAATCGTTGTTCTATTCGTGCTATGTAGTGATACACTATATAATACATAGTAGTGCAATTGTTGTACTATTTGTGCTATATAGTGATACACCATATAATAAATGTTTGTGAAATCGTTGTTCTATTTGTGCTATGTAGAGAAACACTATATAATACATGTTAGTGCAATCGTTGTTCTATTTGTGCTATGTAGTAAAAACTATATAATTCATGTTAGTGCAATCGTTGTTCTATTTGTGCTATGTAGTGATACACTATAAAATATATGTTAGTGCAATCGCTGTTCTATTTGTGCTATGTAGTGATACACCATAAAATATATGGCATTGCAATCGTTGTTCTATTTGTGCTATGTATAGATGCACTATATAATATATGTTAGTGCAAACTTTGTTCTATTTGTGCTATGGAGTGAAACACTATATAATACATGTTTGTGCAATCGTTGTTCTCTTTGTGCTATGTAGTGATACACTATAAAATATATGTAAGTGCAAACGTTGTTCTATTTGTGCTATGTAGTGATACACCATAAAATGTATGGCATTGCAATCGTTGTTCTATTTGTGCTATGTAGTGATGCACTATATAATATATGTTAATGCAGACTTTGTTCTATTTGTGCTATGGAGTGAAACACTATATAATACATGTTTGTGCAAACGTTGTTCTATTTGTGCTATGTAGTGATACACTATAAAATATATGTAAGTGCAAACGTTGTTCTATTTGTGCTATGTAGTGAAACACTATATAATATATGTAAGTGCATTCGTTGTTCTATTTGTGATATGTAGTGATACAATATGTATTGCATGGTAGTGCAATTTTTGTACTATTTGTGCTATATAGTGATACACTATATAATACATAGTAGTGCAATTGTTGTTCTAATTGTGCTATGCAGTGATACACTATATAATACATAGTAGTGCAATTGTTGGACTATTTGTGCTATATAGTGATAAACTATATAATACATAGTAGTGCAATTGTTGTTCTAATTGTGCTATTTAGTGATACAGTATATAATACATAGTAGTGCAATTGTTGTTGTATTTGTGCTATGTAGTGATACACTATATAAAACACGTTAGTGCAATCGTTGTTCTATTTGTGCTATGTAGTGATACACTATATAATAGAGAGTAGTGCAATTGTTGTACTATTTGTGCTATGTAGTGTTACACTATATAATACATAGTAGCGAAATTGTTGTTCTAATTGTGCTATGTAGGGATACACTATATAATACATAGTAGTGCAATTGTTGTACTATTTGTGCTATATAGTGAAACAATATATAATACATAGTATTGTAGATGTTGTTCTAATTGTGCTACGTAGTGATACAATATGTATTACATGGTAGTGCAATCGTTGTTCTATTTGTGCTATGTAGTGATACAATATGTATTGCATGGTAGTGCAATCGTTGTTCTATTTGTGCTATGTAGTGATACACTATAAAATACATGTTAGTGCAATTGTTGTTCTATTTGTGCTATGTAGTGATACAATATGTATTGCATGGTAGTGCAATCGTTGTTCTATTTGTGCGATGTAGTGATACACTATAAAATATATGTTAGTGAAATCGTTGTTCTATTGGTGCTATGTAGTGATACACTATAAAATACAAGTTAGTGCAAACGTCTTTCTATTTGTGATATGTAGTGATACACCATAAAATATATGGCATTGCAATCGTTGTTCTATTTGTGCTATGTATTGATGCACTATATAATATATGTTAGTGCAATCGCTGTTCTATTTGTGCTATATAGTGATACACTATTTAATACATGTTTGTGCAATCGTTGTTCTATTCGTGCTATGTAGTGATACACTATATAATACATAGTAGTGCAATTGTTGTACTATTTGTGCTATGTAGTGAAACACTATATAATACACGTTAGTGCAATCGTCTTTCTATTTGTGATATGTAGTGATACACCATAAAATATATGGCATTGCAATCGTTGTTCTATTTGTGCTATGTATTGATGCACTATATAATATATGTTAGTGCAATCGCTGTTCTATTTGTGCTATATAGTGATACACTATTTAATACATGTTTGTGCAATCGTTGTTCTATTCGTGCTATGTAGTGATACACTATATAATACATAGTAGTGCAATTGTTGTACTATTCGTGCTATGTAGTGATACACTATATAATACATAGTAGTGCAATTGTTGTACTATTTGTGCTATATAGTGATACACTATATAATAAATTTTTGTGCAATCGTTGTTCTATTTGTGCTATGTAGAGAAACACAATATAATACATGTTAGTGCAATCGTTGTTCTATTTGTGCCATGTAGTAAAAACTATATAATTCATGTTAGTGCAATCGTTGTTCTATTTGTGCTATGTAGTGATACACTATAAAATATATGTTAGTGCAATCGCTGTTCTATTTGTGCTATGTAGTGAAACACCATAAAATATTTTGCATTGCAATCGTTGTTCTATTTGTGCTATGTATTGATGCACTATATAATATATGTTAGTGCAAACTTTGTTCTATTTGTGCTATGGAGTGAAACACTATATAATACATGTTTGTGCAATCGTCGTTCTCTTTGTGCTATGTAGTGATACACTATAAAATATATGTAAGTGCAAACGTTGTTCTATTTGTGCTATGTAGTAATACACCATAAAATATATGGCATTGCAATCGTTGTTCTATTTGTGCTATGTAGTGATGCACTATATAATATAAGTAAGTGCAATCGTTGTTCTATTTGTGATATGTAGTGATACACTATATAATACATAGTAGTGCAATTGTTGTACTATTTGTGCTATATAGTGATACACTATATAATACATAGTAGTGCAATTGTTGTTCTAATTGTGCTATGCAGTGATACACTATATAATACATAGTAGTGCAATTGTTGGACTATTTGTGCTATATAGTGATAAACTATATAATACATAGTAGTGCAATTGTTGTTCTAATTGTGCTATTTAGTGATACAGTATATAGTACATAGTAGTGAAATTGTTGTTGTATTTGTGCTATGTAGTGAAACACTATATAATACATGTTAGTGCAATAGTTGTTCTATTTGTGCTATGTAGTGATACAATATGTATTGCATGGTAGTGCAATCGTTGTTCTATTTGTGCGATGTAGTGATACACTATAAAATACAAGTTAGTGCAATCGTTGTTCTATTTGTGATATGTAGGGATACACTATAAAATACATGTTAGTGCAATCGTTGTTCTATTTGTGCTATGTAGTGAAACACTATATAATATATGTTAGTGCAATCATTGTTCTATTTGTGCTATGTAGTGATACACTATATAATACATAGTAGTTCAATTGTTGTACTATTTGTGCTATATAGTGATACACTATTTAATACATGTTTGTGCAATCGTTGTTCTATTCGTGCTATGTAGTGATACACTTTATAGTACATAGTAGTGCAATTGTTGTACTATTTGTGCTATATAGTGATACACCATATAATAAATGTTTGTGAAATCGTTGTTCTATTTGTGCTATGTAGAGAAACACTATATAATACATGTTAGTGCAATCGTTGTTCTATTTGTGCTATGTAGTAAAAACTATATAATTCATGTTAGTGCAATCGTTGTTCTATTTGTGCTATGTAGTGATACACTATAAAATATATGTTAGTGCAATCGCTGTTCTATTTGTGCTATGTAGTGATACACCATAAAATATATGGCATTGCAATCGTTGTTCTATTTGTGCTATGTATAGATGCACTATATAATATATGTTAGTGCAAACTTTGTTCTATTTGTGCTATGGAGTGAAACACTATATAATACATGTTTGTGCAATCGTTGTTCTCTTTGTGCTATGTAGTGATACACTATAAAATATATGTAAGTGCAAACGTTGTTCTATTTGTGCTATGTAGTGATACACCATAAAATGTATGGCATTGCAATCGTTGTTCTATTTGTGCTATGTAGTGATGCACTATATAATATATGTTAATGCAGACTTTGTTCTATTTGTGCTATGGAGTGAAACACTATATAATACATGTTTGTGCCATCGTTGTTCTATTTGTGCTATGTAGTGATACACTATAAAATATATGTAAGTGCAAACGTTGTTCTATTTGTGCTATGTAGTGAAACACTATATAATATATGTAAGTGCATTCGTTGTTCTATTTGTGATATGTAGAGATACACTATATAATACATAGTAGTGCAATTTTTGTACTATTTGTGCTATATAGTGATACACTATATAATACATAGTAGTGCAATTGTTGTTCTAATTGTGCTATGCAGTGATACACTATATAATACATAGTAGTGCAATTGTTGGACTATTTGTGCTATATAGTGATAAACTATATAATACATAGTAGTGCAATTGTTGTTCTAATTGTGCTATTTAGTGATACAGTATATAATACATAGTAGTGCAATTGTTGTTGTATTTGTGCTATGTAGTGATACACTATATAATACACGTTAGTGCAATCGTTGTTCTATTTGTGCTATGTAGTGATACACTATATAATAGAGAGTAGTGCAATTGTTGTACTATTTGTGCTATGTAGTGATACACTATATAATACATAGTAGCGAAATTGTTGTTCTAATTGTGCTATGTAGGGATACACTATATAATACATAGTAGTGCAATTGTTGTACTATTTGTGCTATATAGTGAAACAATATATAATACATAGTATTGTAGATGTTGTTCTAATTGTGCTATGTAGTGATACACTATATAATACGACGTTAGTGCAATCGTTGTTCTATTTGTGCTATGTAGTGATACACTATATAATACATAGTAGTGAAATTGTTGTTCTAATTGTGATATATAGTGATACACTATATAATACATAGTAGTGCAATTGTTGTACTATTTGTGCTATGTAGTGAAACACTATATAATACATGTTAGTGCAATAGTTGTTCTAATTGTGCTATGTAGTGATACACTATATAATACATAGTAGTGCAATTGTTGTTCTAATTGTGCTATGTAGTGATACACTATATAATACATAGTTGTGAAATTGTTGTTCTAATTGTGCTATATAGTGATACACTATATAATACATAGTAGTGCAATTGTTGTTCTAATTGTGCTATGTAGTGATACACTATATAATACATAGTAGTGCAATTGTTGTACTATTTGTGCTATGTAGTGATACACTATATAATACATAGTAGTGAAATTGTTGTTCTAATTGTGCTATATAGTGATACACTATATAATACATAGTAGTGCAATTGTTGTACTATTTGTGCTATGTAGTGAAACACTATATAATACATGTTAGTGCAATAATTGTTCTAATTGTGCTATGTAGTGATACACTATATAATACACGTTAGTGCAATCGTTGTTCTATTTGTGCTATGTAGTGATACACTATATAATACAGAGTAGTGCAATTGTTGTACTATTTGTGCTATATAGTGATACAATATATAATACATAGTAGTGCAATTGTTGTGCTATTTGTGCTATGTAGTGATACACTATATAATACATGTTAGTGCAATAGTTGTTCTAATTGTGCTATGTAGTGATACACTATATAATACATAGTAGTGCAATTGTTGTTCTAATTGTGCTATGTAGTGATACACTATATAATACATAGTAGTGAAATTGTTGTTCTAATTGTGCTATATAGTGATACACTATATAATACATAGTAGTGCAATTGTTGTACTATTTGTGCTATGTAGTGAAACACTATATAATACATGTTAGTGCAATAGTTGTTCTAATTGTGCTATGTAGTGATACACTATATAATACATAGTAGTGAAATTGTTGTTCTAATTGTGCTATATAGTGATACACTATATAATACATAGTAGTGCAATTGTTGTACTATTTGTGCTATGTAGTGAATCACTATATAATACATGTTAGTGCAATAGTTGTTCTAATTGTGCTATGTAGTGATACACTATATAATACATAGTAGTGCAATTGTTGTTCTAATTGTGCTATGTAGTGATACACTATATAATACATAGTAGTGAAATTGTTGTTCTAATTGTGCTATATAGTGATACACTATATAATACATAGTAGTGCAATTGTTGTACTATTTGTGCTATGTAGTGAAACACTATATAATACATGTTAGTGTAATAGTTGTTCTAATTGTGCTATGTAGTGATACACTATATAATACACGTTAGTGCAATCGTTGTTCTATTTGTGCTATGTAGTGATACACTATATAATACAGAGTAGTGCAATTGTTGTACTATTTGAGCTATATAGTGATACAATATATAATACATAGTAGTGCAATTGTTGTGCTATTTGTGCTATGTAGTGATACACTATATAATACATAGTAGTGCAATTGTTGTTCTAATTGTGCTATGTAGTGATACACTATATAATACAGAGTAGTGCAATTGTTGTTCTAATTGTGCTATATAGTGATACACTATATAATACATAGTAGTGCAATTGTTGTACTATTTGTGCTATGTAGTGATACACTATATAATACATAGTAGTGCAATTGTTGTTCTAATTGTGCTATGTAGTGATACACTATATAATACATAGTAGTGAAATTGTAGTTCTATTTGTGCTATATAGTGATACACTATATAATACATAGTAGTGCAATTGTTGTACTATTTGTGCTATGTAGTGATACACTATATAATACATGTTAGTGCAATAGTTGTTCTAATTGTGCTATGTAGTGATACACTATATAATACATAGTAGTGCAATTGTTGTTCTAATTGTGCTAGGTAGTGATACACTATATAATGCATAGTAGTGAAATTGTTGTTCTAATTGTGCTATATAGTGATACACTATATAATACATCGTAGTGCAATTGTTGTACTATTTGTGCTATGTAGTGATACACTATATAATACATGTTAGTGCAATAGTTGTTCTAATTGTGCTATGTAGTGATACACTATATAATACATAGTAGTGCAATTGTTGTTCTAATTGTGCTATGTAGTGATACACTATATAATACATAGTAGTGAAATTGTTGTTCTATTTGTGCTATATAGTGATACACTATATAATACATAGTAGTGCAATTGTTGTACTATTTGTGCTATGTAGTGAAACACTATATAATACATGTTAGTGCAATAGTTGTTCTAATTGTGCTATGTAGTGATACACTATATAATACACGTTAGTGCAATCGTTGTTCTATTTGTGCTATGTAGTGATACACTATATAATACAGAGTAGTGCAATTGTTGTACTATTTGTGCTATATAGTGATACAATATATAATACATAGTAGTGCAATTGTTGTGCTATTTGTGCTATGTAGTGATACACTATATAATACATAGTAGTGAAATTGTTGTTCTAATTGTGCTATATAGTGATACACTATATAATACATAGTAGTGCAATTGTTGTACTATTTGTGCTATGTAGTGATACACTATATAATACATAGTAGTGCAATTGTTGTTCTAATTGTGCTATGTAGTGATATACTATATAATACATAGTAGTGCAATTGTTGTACTATTTGTGCTATATAGTGATACACTATATAATACATAGTAGTGCAATTGTTGTTCTAATTGTGCTATGTAGTGATACACTATATAATACATAGTAGTGCAATTGTTGTACTATTTGTGCTATGTACTGATACACTATAGAATACATAGTAGTGCAATTGTTGTACTATTTGTGCTATGTAGTGATACACTATATTATACATAGTAGTGCAATTGGTATACTATTTGTGCTATGTAGTGATACACTATATAATACATGTTAGTGCAATCGTTGTTCTATTTGTGCTATGTAGTGATACACTATATAATACATAGTAGTGCAATTGTTGTTCTAATTGTGCTATGTAGTGATACACTATATAATACATAGTAGTGCAATTGTTGTACTATTTGTGCTATGTACTGATACACTATAGAATACATAGTAGTGCAATTGTTGTACTATTTGTGCTATGTAGTGATACACTATATTATACATAGTAGTGCAATTGGTAAACTATTTGTGCTATGTAGTAATACTCTTACTTCACGTTTAACGAACATACAAAAATATACAAACCCAAAGTAAACTTTAATAACATTATCATACAACCACGTTTCTACGACAATAAACCCATATGTAAATACAGAAAGAATCGACACTAGTAGAACTGTTTCTAAGATGTGTGGTTATAGTTTCAGCTGTTCCTATTAAATAGTTTGAATTTTACTTCACGTTTAACGAACATACAAAAATATACAAACTTAATGTAAACTTTAATAACATTATCATACAACCACGTTTCTACGACAATAAACCCATATGTAAATACAGAAAGAATCGACACTAGTTGAACTGTTTCTAGGATGTGTGGTTATATTTTCAAATGTTCCTATTAAATAGCTTGAATTTTACTTCATGTTTAGCGAACATACCAAAATATACAAACCTAAAGTAACCTTTAATAATATTATCATACAACCACGTTTCTACGACAATAAACCCATATGTAAATACAGAAAGAATCGACACTAGTAGAACTGTTTCTAAGATGTGTGGTTATAGTTTCAATTTTACTTCACGTTTAACGAACATACAAAAATATACAAACTTAATGCAAACTTTAATAACATTATCATACAACCACGTTTATACGACAATAAACCCATATGTAAATACAGAAAGAATCGACACTAGTAGAACTGTTACTAAGATGTGTGGTTATAGTTTCAATTGTTCCTATTAAATAGTTTGAATTTTACTTCACGTTTAACGAACATACAAAAATATACAAACTTAATGTAAACTTTAATAACATTATCATACAACCACGTTTCTACGACAATAAACCCATATGTAAATACAGAAAGAATCGACACTAGTAGAACTGTTACTAAGATGTGTGGTTATAGTTTCAATTGTTCCTATTAAATAGTTTGAATTTTACTTCACGTTTAACGAATATACAAAAATATACAAACTTAATGTAAACTTTAATAATATTATCATACAACCACGTTTCTACGACAATAAACCCATATGTAAATACAGAAAGAATCGACACTAGTAGAACTGTTTCTAAGATGTGTGGTTATAGTTTCAATTGTTCCTAATTAATAGTTTGAATTTTACTTCACGTTTAACGAACATACAAAAATAAACAAACTTAAAGTAAACTTTAATAACATTATCATACAACCACGTTTCTACGACAATAAACCCATATGTAAATACAGAAAGAATCGACACTAGTTGAACTGTTTCTAGGATGTGTGGTTATATTTTCAAATGTTCCTATTAAATAGCTTGAATTTTACTTCATGTTTAGCGAACATACCAAAATATACAAACCTAAAGTAACCTTTAATAATATTATCATACAACCACGTTTCTACGACAATAAACCCATATGTAAATACAGAAAGAATCGACACTAGTAGAACTGTTTCTAAGATGTGTGGTTATAGTTTCAATTGTTCCTATTAAATAGTTTGAATTTTTCTTCACGTTTAACGAACATACAAAAATATACAAACGTAAAGTAAACTTTAATTACATTATCATACAACCACGTTCACACAACAATAAACCCATATGTAAATACAGAAAGAATCGACACTAGTAGAACTGTTTCTAAGATGTGTGGTTATAGTTTCAATTGTTCCTATTAAATAGTTTGAATTTTTCTTCACGTTTAACGAACATACAAAAATATACAAACGTAAAGTAAACTTTAATTACATTATCATACAACCACGTTCACACAGCAATACACCCATATGTAAATACAGAAAGAATCGACACTAGTAGAACTGTTTCTAATATGTATGGTTATAGTTTCAATTGCAATTGTTACTATTAAATAGTTTGAATTTTACTTCACGTCTAACGAACATACAAAAATATACAAACTTAAAGTAAACTTTAATAACATTATCATACAACCACGTTTCTACGACAATAAACCCATATGTAAATACAGAAAGAATCGACACTAGTAGAACTGTTTCTAAGATGTGTGGTTATAGTTTCAATTGTTCCTATTAAATAGTTTGAATTTTTCTTCACGTTTAACGAACATACAAAAATATACAAATTTAATGTAAACTTTAATAACATTATCATACAACCACGTTTCTACGACAATAAACCCATATGTAAATACAGAAAGAATCGACACTAGTAGAACTGTTTCTAAGATGTGTGGTTATAGTTTCAATTGTTCCTATTAAATAGTTTGAATTTTTCTTCACGTTTAACGAACATACAAAAATATACAAACGTAAAGTAAACTTAATTACATTATCATACAACCACGTTCACACAACAATAAACCCATATGTAAATACAGAAAGAATCGACACTAGTAGAACTGTTTCTAAGATGTGTGGTTATAGTTTCAATTGTTCCTATTAAATAGCTTGAATTTTACTTCATGTTTAACGAACATACAAAATATACAAACTTAAAGTAAACATTATTTACATTATCATACAAGCCCGTTCATACTACAATACACCCATATGTAAATTCAGAAAGAATCGACACTAGTAGAACTGTTTCTAAGATGTATGGTTATAGTTTCAATTGCAATTGTTACTATTAAATAGTTTGAATTTTACTTCACGTCTAACGAACATACCAAAATATACAAACTTAAAGTAAACTTTAATAACATTATCATACAACCACGTTCACACAACAATAAACCCATATGTAAATACAGAAAGAATCGACACTAGTAGAACTGTTTCTAAGATGTGTGTTTATAGTTTCAATTTTTCCTATTAAATAGTTTGAATTTATCTTCACGTTTAACAAACATACAAAAATATACAAACTTAAACTAAACAACAAGAATCTATTTCCTTCAGAGATTTATTGTTGAAAGAACCACTTAAGGATAAGGAATTGCAATATTGAACTAACTCTCCAAAGATGTTCCGTTTCGAAAATTTGGATTTCAGCCAAGCCCGAACTTTTTTATAGATAATATTTCTTTCTGAAAAGTATAAAATCCCTTCTCATCTTGAAAACTCTGAAAAACGAATCAAAGAAAGTAGGTTACTTCAATTTGTCATATATAAACAAAATTTTAGAAGAAGGCATAGAATCGTCTTACAGCTTACAGGCTTTTGTTACAAAGTAGTAAAATGCACACTTTAATCATATATTATCTTATTTTGAGTTTATAACTATTTTATTAAAATCTACATTCAAACATTATTTTATAAAACAATTTCATCTCATTATATAAGATAACAATATTGTCTTTAAAAGAGTTTGATTCAATGGCGACATCTGAATATTTGAATATATCGACGTTTTCTTAACAACAATTATAGGTATTTTCATTCTGTGTAAATTGCGTGAATAACCATCTCAGACCCAAGTTTTTGATTGTGCCAGTCGATGTTTCCAGACGATAACAAATTTCGTCTAAGTAATAAAGCAAATTTGGTCTAGTAATGTTTTGTCTCAGCACAGATTTCAAACAATTACTGAAGTTAAAAGTTTTTTTAATACTAGACACCCTCGAGAAATAACTCTATGAGTAACGTATTGCGAGTAAAACAAAATAAGTTTAGTTACTTGAAACAGTCAATGAAAGAATTCTGACCATTGCAAAGAACGTGATTTAACTGTAGAATCTGAACATAAATTAAATAATAGAATTTAAATACTGTCAAAATATCTTTTTTGCAGTTAGTCTGATGAATAAGTGAAGAAAATGCAAAAATACAGAAAAATACGTCGATATATAGATCCATTATACTATATATTGATAGGATTTTACAATACAATTTCAATTTAGTAAAATGCCTCTGCTATCAATTGGCTAAGAAAATGTTACCAAACAATTAATCAGAGCCATTGACAAAACAATAGAGAGAACAATTACATGATCCTTATTTACGTAATTTAACGTTTTACTCTAACAAAACTGTCTGATTGCAATTAAAGTTGAAAACTATCTCGAAACTGTATTTTAATTCTGGCAGATAGCAGGGGTTCTATGTTAGCGAGAACTAATATCATAAATGAATTATTTATTTTTCAAAATACTTCACCATACTTAAATATTTTACAAACCACTCGAGTTATTGTATTTACAATTACTTACTTGAATTCCACTAAATAATAGTCATGCCTTTTCGAATAACGTGCAAGTCAACCACACCCTCTCCCAAGAGATAGCATGTGTGGGTGTGCTTGGGTTATTATATCTCTATTGCTGCATCTGTGCGTGTCGTCTATAGGCCTACACAGCTCTGTGCAAGTCGTACCTGACCCAACATATTCCCCAGATAGTTTGTATGTCTCTATTCTTCTTGAGTATACTAAACAAAAATAACCTTTTAACAATAAACATCTAAATAAGGATTTATGTTCTTTAATACTAATACCATTAGGGTTTAGTGAAACTCTGTAAATGTTATTTTTGTATCCAAAGTAATTAATTTGAATTTAAAAAAAATTATTTCATCCTTTCAAGTGTATTTTGAAATTTACAATTATAAATTTATTTAACAATGGTAAATTTTATATATAGAAAATACAAATATAGTAAAACGTAAATAATATACTTTTAATAATTTACACATACATACACACACTTACACACACACACACACACACACACACACACACACACACACACACACACACACACACACACACACACACACACACACACACACACACACACACACACACACACACACACACACACACACACACACACACACACACACACACACACATACACACACACACACACACACACACACACACACACACACACACACACACACACACATACACACACACACACACACACACACACACACACACACACACACACACACACACACACACACACACACACACACACACACACACACATACACACACACACACACACACACACACACACACACACACACACACACACGCACACACACACGCACACGGACACACAGAAACATACACACAGTGTTTGTGTGTATATGTGTGTGTGTGTGTGTGTGTATATATATATACATTACATACATATACACACTTACACACACACACACACACACACATATATATTCATATGTATAAATATATACATATGTATAAATATATTCATATGTATATATATATATATATATATATATATATATATATATATATATATATATTTTAAAGCAACATAGGTTATTCAAATACAAGAATATTTATTAATTTACTCGTATATCCAAAGCTTATATATATTAAATGTGATATGTTTTCTTGTAATATAGTTAATAAATTAAAAATATTTCAAAAACAAGAATACTTTTTGCGTATATTATTCCTGAAATGGATAATATATATATATATATATATAGTTTATATATATACATATAAGTATACATATAGTATATACATATAATTATGGTTTTAATAAGCGAAATAAAAGTAACTGCATGTAAAAATAAAGTGGAATTATTTAGTTGAAATTTGTACATGACATAAAAGTGTAGACATCAGTATTTTTGCCATGTAAAACTTTAATATTTTAACAAAAAGTTTCAAACCTGTATTTAAGGAACTGAACATTCATGCCCATACAGAGAAGTAACCCTTTATATGTCATTTCTACAAATAAGAGAGCAAAATCCTAAAAATTATTGTGTTCATACAAGTAACGATTTAGGAACAATTGAATTAATATTATCTTTATAAATTAAATTGATAGAATAACAAATTTTACTTTGATTTGTTATAATAAATTATTACCATATAATATTTATGGCAATAATAAACCTTATTTATGGCAGTGAAATGCATATATATATATATAAATATATATATATATATATATATATATATATATATATATATATATATATATATATATATATATATAGTAAAAGCAGCTAAGGGATATACGCACTAGCATAATATACAAAGTAGAACCAAATAGGTTAACGGAATCATCTTTAAGTAGAAAAAGTGAAACTTTATATTGGCAGAAATTATTGTAGATAATCCCTTAATATCTGTATTCGATCAAAAATGTACGACACAAATCAAATTTGGTCATCGTAATATATAGTCGATATGAAATATGTAAAAGTAAGAGATATGAAAACAATGATAAGTAAATTCGTCACTCTGGCATTGATTAAAGGGAGAAAGTTAGCTTTTGTTTCACAGTTGGTATAACTGTTGGAATTCAAATGAAAAAAAATGTACTTTTTGATCTCTACCATTTGTATTAGAAGAAGTGTTGGGTAAGAAAGCTACCAAGCCTTTTAGTTTGCGAAAACGAAGTATATTTAGAATAGACAGATGTAGTATTGTCTCTCTCTTTATCTATCTGTGTGTGTGTGTGTGTGTGAGTGCGTGCGTGTGCGCGCACGTGAGTGCGTGTTTGCTACAATGTACGAACAAAATAATAATATGTACAATATACGAGCAAAATAATGCTCTACTTATGGGTACAAACCAAAACCCATTTTCGAATCCGCAAAAAACTCAAACCAATGATAACTTTTTAGTTTATAAAAATATTTAATTAATTTAATTATATTATACTGTACATATATTTCAGTTTTATGGTGTGGGGTAAATGTTCTTTTTTTGTGTAACGTTTATCACATTACACAAACGAATAGTTTCAGAGATCATCACAAATTTAGCAGTTTTCAATGCCCTCTCAAAGTTTATTTGTGCAACGTTCGTTTATTATAACTTCTTCCTTTCTTGCTTTTCATAGTGCACCTATAAATTGTTAATCACATGTAAAGTAAAAACAAGAAACACCTAGATTTCGTTGAAAGTGCAAAATTAAACTCAGACATGGATACGAATTTCTAGTATTAAGTTTAAATTGACAGTAAATATGAAAAAAGGAAATATATATCTAGTAACATGTCAGTCTGTTGATTCCATAAGGCAGCGTGTAGGAGCAATATGTATTAATGGCATTAAAGTAATTTGTATATCAAGCTTTTATTTTACCAGGAATTATTTGTAAGATAAAGACTTCCCTATAACTTCGTTTATAATAATATAATAATAAATTATTTTTAATATGTAAATGTTAATTAGTTTTCAAACCTATTCAAATCCTAATTAGTAGCATAATTATTTCATATAAATATAATGTTAAATTATACACAATTCCTCGGTGCTGGGGTTCACAAGAAGGTTCATTACAACCACAACCATTACAGCTATCACCCAATCTCTTGATAATTACGTCATTAGTATTGGCTTCTATAGACCTTTATACTATTGCTAGGTAATTGCAGCTCGATCAAGTAAATGGCTTCAGCATCCAAATTATTGCAATTTGGCTCCAAATGGCTTCTAAATTCACTCACGCTTATTTCAAATACCTTGAAAAACAGCCTGAGCTTACAAATAATACTAATGTGTACCTATATCTATCTATCTATCTATCTGTATATATATATATATATATATATATATATATATATATATATATATATATATATATATATATCAAATATGTTTTCCTGTTAGAATTATTTTTAAGATTAAATAATATACACAATTACAGGAATAATTTATTGAACTTAATACATTCAAAGCTTTTCATTGGTTGACATTACCAACATCCTCAGGAATTACAATACTAAGAATGACAAAAGAACTGTCTAACAAATATGAAGTTACTAGATAAAGCATTACACAGTTGCCAAATCTATTACAATATTGCCAAACCTATTCCACTGCTGCCACAACATTATATACATTGAATATAGTATGGAATTTAGAACGTATTTGAATTTGTTCATCTATCAATTTGTTATCAATATTATGCTTATAAATTTCAAAAGCTTCACATACGTTCATTTTTAATCCTTTATTTATTTCTTTTATAATTTTCATATTATTTATATTAGGAAACTATGATTATTATTAATACAATGGGTAGCGAAATTAGACTTATAAATATTTGGTTTTAAAAAAGCATTAAAATGTTCTTTATACCTTTCTTTCAATTTTTTCTTTGTTTGTCCTATATAAACTTTATTACAAAATTCACATTCTAATTTATAAACTCCATTTTTCTCATGTATAGGCCTACTATTTATATTAGACTATTATTATGGTTAATTATATTTATTATTCTATTATTGGTTCTATATGCAATTTTTATGTTTTTATTAGTAAATAATTTGGAAATATTTTTTATTTCAAAACCAGTGTATGTAAAAGTACTCCATACAGTATTATTATTAATACTATTGTAATGAATATAATTTCTTATTTGTTTTCGTAATATATTATAATTTAATTTATCTACTGTTTTCTTTTTGTAACCATTTTCTACGGCTATCTGGTATATTATGTTTTTTTCCCTCATTTTATTTTCATTGCTCATAGGAATTTTATTCATTCTATAAAGAAGATTATATAAAGCAGCCATTTTCTGATTATATGGATGGTTGATATAATTAGGAATTATTTGATTGGTTTGTGTAGGTTTACGATAAATCATATATTCTAAACTAGTTTCATTTCTAATTATTGTGATATCTAGGAAATTTATTTTGCCATTATTTTCCATTTCACATGTAGAGTCAATACTATTATTAATTTTATTTATTTCATCTAATATATTTACTAAATTAATATGAATATTATTTGATACATATAACCCATCATCCACATACCTAAACCAATGACCATTTGTATCATATTTTTTTATAATTGCATTTATATTACTATCTATTTCTTGTAAAAATATTTCAGAAACTATACTAGATAAAGGGGAACCCATAGATAAACCATCATGCTGTCTATAAATTTTATTATTATATGAAAAATAGTATTGATTTAATATTAATTTCAATGTATTAACAATTTCTAAAATTAATTTTTTATCTTTTTCATATTGAGAAATTTTAGATTTTATTATTTCAATAGTTTCTTTGATAGGAACGTTAGAATACATATTTTTAATATCAAATGATATCAATTTCGTATTTTTATCTATATTGATATGATTTAAATGTCCAATAAGATTAATTGAATTATTAATAGTATAATTATTATTATGGTTTACTTTATCTTTAAGAATACTGGCTATAATTGTTGATATTTTGTAAGATGGAGCATTTATAAAATTTATTAAAGGTCTAATTGGCTTATCTATTTTGTGGAGTTTAATAAATCCATTCATTATCGGAACTTTAGGATTATTATTTATATAATTATGAAAATTATTTTTATTAAATAATTTAAAAGATGTGTTTATTATATTTTTTATTTCATTTTGAAATTTTCTAGTAGGATCTTTATCTAAAATACAAAATTTATTTTGATTTATATATTTTTCTGTTTTAGCAATATGTTGATTTTGATCAATTATAACAACTTGTCTGCTTTTATTGCAATCAAATTATTATATTGTAATTTTCGTTTAATATTAATAATTTCTGAATATTTTTTCTTGTATGAAACATTAACTTCACTGTTTTTAATAGTTTTCTTTAATTCATAACTTGCTGCAATCCTAGTATCTTCTTGTATATTATCATCTAATTTACTAATAGCCAATTCAGTATCCATTATGACATTATTAATGTCTTTCATAATATTTCTTTTTTAGTTAACTTTATTATTTTCTAAAATGTTTAGTTCACTACTATTAAATGTAATTTGTGATAGATTAAGACATTAGGATGAAAATTATGATATTTAACTACAATTTCCTTTTTTCTTTTATGTTCAAATTTCAAATTCTCAATTTGTTTATTATATATATATATATTATATAATAATATAAGTTTATATATATATATATAAACCTACATTGTTATACATTTATAAGTTTATAAATATGTATACTTTTATATATACCTATATGACATATCTGTATATATATTTAATACATTTATACAGGCACATAGTGACATACACCCACACTACGTCAGAAAAAAATATTATTATTTTAGTATGTTGATATACCGATTTTTATTTAAAATACCAATGTTTATTGATGTTATCCAAGTTAAAAATGTACGTGAATAAAACTAATGTAATTCTACTGGATGTATTTGATTTATAGATGGGATATTACATAAAAATAATGGTAAGATAAATGATCATGTTTATGTAATTGTCATCAGTGTGGCGTGGGTTTTCAATAAATTAGGTTTAAACCTGAAATGTTCAAAATGTTTTACAGAAAATTGCAATTGTTTTCTATTTATATATGCGTAATGCTTTTACCTGTTTATTTTTAACAAATTGTAAAGGAATTTTCGATAAAATTCTCTTAGAACGATAATTCGTTCTGCAATTTTCCCATTGAAATTCGCTTTGTAATCGAACATCTCTTAAAATGTGTTATCTAGCACTGCATGGAGACGCCGAAAACAAATAGCACGTTTTTCAACAGTTTTTTAGCGGTTATTTGTTTTGAACAATACTCATTTGAAAATCCATTTCTTTAAAAAAGAATAGAACGTAAATATAGAATAGAAGCTAATGTTGTCCCGTGGAATAGTTGCTAATATGTACTTACTAAACCGTGAAAAACACGTGTAGCAGTAAAAACGTCATATGATAAAATACAAATTATGCTAAAACGAGTTCTAGCAAGGTATTCCCATGCAATTAATTGTAAAACCACACACAATACATATCTCTCTATTTTGACAGTATCATCGCCATTTTGTACCGTGACACTCGTCATTTTCCATCAAAGTAAGTAGGGCGGTGTATGTCTGCTGACATATTACAGATCCATACAAACACTGTCACATTTAGGGTTAGTATGTTATATACAACACTGTACTTATGAAATTTAAACAATATCAACATCTTCACTTGTAAAATTAAAATAATAATCGATTTGTTTAAAATTTTGTTAATAAGTTATTGAATATACAGTAACGTATATTTTAGTTAAACATTTTCTTGGATTTTATTCTAAAAGTCTTTTACTTTCTTAGATTGTGGGGCCGAGGCTGCATGTCAGTAGTGGATCTACATAATCAGACATTCTACATCTGCTTTAGTAGTAGAGCAACATGTAGTCTCTACAACACAACGCACACGCCTTCTGTTTAGGAAATGAGAGACAGCAATGATAATTGTTGTATAGCTAAAACAACAGATAATTTTAACAGTGACTTTTTAGTTTAGTAATAATTTTATATTTAAGTCAAATACGACCGTATTTTTATACTAACGAGACTAGTTTGAATACGTTAAGTTGTTAAACCAAACGTTACTGTACTTAAGTGATTAATGAACAATCAAGAACTCTAGCCATTTACTGTCTCTTCTTGTAAAAACGGGTTTATATCTGGTAAAAGTTTAAAACCCTAAAACCAAAATAAGTCAAATATTTTTTCATATGTAAATATCACAATATGTTCACGTCGATAATAATGTTGAACTCTTCAAAAGTAGGCTATAATAAAACGAAACGTGAATAAGGTAATAATCTAATGAAAGCAGGTTTCTAATATAATTAGGATTTTTGTGATTTATTAACGCCTTTTTAACATTCACGACAGTTTCTGTACTTTATTAGTTTATGTATTGTTGCAATGGATCATTCATTTATATTCATTTATCATAAATAACGATAAATTTAAAGCACATGTGGTTTTTGAGTTTTAAAGGTAAATTTAGAGTTATTAAATCACCTCTATTAGCTCACACACTCCTGATATATATCTTGCACACATTTTTAAATCGTTAATAAAATACGTTTTTATTCGTCCAATCAAGTTCAAAAACATTTTTTCAACCTATTTTGGATGACAATTGATGTTAGCAAAATTTAAAAAAAATATTTATTCAATACTTAAATTATTAAAATTTTAGGTTTAGAACGGGTTCGAACTGAGTATCTTTGGCACCTAGCGTTTTCTTATCACAGAGCCAACTTTCCGTAGCTATAGATGAACTTCTCAAAGCTTTCTATTTTGCCACCTAATATGTACATACATATGTTTTTAGATTTTAGTTATAAAATTATTATAAACTAAAATAAACCTTTGTTAATAGAAATAGGAATTTACTTTAAAAAAAATACTTGTTTAAAATTTAAAACGTAATATTAGGAAAATAATAGATTTTATCCTTCAAAATATAAGTAACAATTATGTTTATTTACTAAAACCCTTTCTGGTTTACAGTTACAAAAGTCATTACAGTTCATTAACGTGTGTTATTTAATGACCTCATTCGTGCAACGTTTCTAACACCTGTCCCACGGGAGATCCAGTAGCAGGGCGTGGTTCGTTGGGCCGTCATACTTTACATGGAATTAAATTTGTCAACCTGAGTGAGAAAAATGATATTTTCACAAAATCGACCAATAAATTTTTTATAATTTTTTGGATTTCCTATTGGAATAATACAGATATTGACATATCTAAATAATGTAATTGCTTCTGTAAAAAACTATTGATTTTAATAACTCGAATTAAATATAAAGTAAACACTGAACTTGTACAACTATTTATTAATATAGTTGTATCATTTATTTTTTTTATTCTTGCTATATTAGTTGTTTTCTGTAATGAAATATTCAATTGTGTGAAAACAAATTTCGATTTATTAAAGTCATGAAAAATATACCAGCAATAATATAAAAAAATTAAAAATAATATAATGTTACAAAATTGGATGAAAAATAAAATTAACTGAATCAACAAACTGCAAATCGGCG
>JBAIZL010000221.1:142500-147500 GCA_036971475.1 Prosapia bicincta | reverse complement strand
ATTATGCTTATAAATTTCAAAAGCTTCACATACGTTCATTTTTAATCCTTTATTTATTTCTTTTATAATTTTCATATTATTTATATTAGGAAACTATGATTATTATTAATACAATGGGTAGCGAAATTAGACTTATAAATATTTGGTTTTAAAAAAGCATTAAAATGTTCTTTATACCTTTCTTTCAATTTTTTCTTTGTTTGTCCTATATAAACTTTATTACAAAATTCACATTCTAATTTATAAACTCCATTTTTCTCATGTATAGGCCTACTATTTATATTAGACTATTATTATGGTTAATTATATTTATTATTCTATTATTGGTTCTATATGCAATTTTTATGTTTTTATTAGTAAATAATTTGGAAATATTTTTTATTTCAAAACCAGTGTATGTAAAAGTACTCCATACAGTATTATTATTAATACTATTGTAATGAATATAATTTCTTATTTGTTTTCGTAATATATTATAATTTAATTTATCTACTGTTTTCTTTTTGTAACCATTTTCTACGGCTATCTGGTATATTATGTTTTTTTCCCTCATTTTATTTTCATTGCTCATAGGAATTTTATTCATTCTATAAAGAAGATTATATAAAGCAGCCATTTTCTGATTATATGGATGGTTGATATAATTAGGAATTATTTGATTGGTTTGTGTAGGTTTACGATAAATCATATATTCTAAACTAGTTTCATTTCTAATTATTGTGATATCTAGGAAATTTATTTTGCCATTATTTTCCATTTCACATGTAGAGTCAATACTATTATTAATTTTATTTATTTCATCTAATATATTTACTAAATTAATATGAATATTATTTGATACATATAACCCATCATCCACATACCTAAACCAATGACCATTTGTATCATATTTTTTTATAATTGCATTTATATTACTATCTATTTCTTGTAAAAATATTTCAGAAACTATACTAGATAAAGGGGAACCCATAGATAAACCATCATGCTGTCTATAAATTTTATTATTATATGAAAAATAGTATTGATTTAATATTAATTTCAATGTATTAACAATTTCTAAAATTAATTTTTTATCTTTTTCATATTGAGAAATTTTAGATTTTATTATTTCAATAGTTTCTTTGATAGGAACGTTAGAATACATATTTTTAATATCAAATGATATCAATTTCGTATTTTTATCTATATTGATATGATTTAAATGTCCAATAAGATTAATTGAATTATTAATAGTATAATTATTATTATGGTTTACTTTATCTTTAAGAATACTGGCTATAATTGTTGATATTTTGTAAGATGGAGCATTTATAAAATTTATTAAAGGTCTAATTGGCTTATCTATTTTGTGGAGTTTAATAAATCCATTCATTATCGGAACTTTAGGATTATTATTTATATAATTATGAAAATTATTTTTATTAAATAATTTAAAAGATGTGTTTATTATATTTTTTATTTCATTTTGAAATTTTCTAGTAGGATCTTTATCTAAAATACAAAATTTATTTTGATTTATATATTTTTCTGTTTTAGCAATATGTTGATTTTGATCAATTATAACAACTTGTCTGCTTTTATTGCAATCAAATTATTATATTGTAATTTTCGTTTAATATTAATAATTTCTGAATATTTTTTCTTGTATGAAACATTAACTTCACTGTTTTTAATAGTTTTCTTTAATTCATAACTTGCTGCAATCCTAGTATCTTCTTGTATATTATCATCTAATTTACTAATAGCCAATTCAGTATCCATTATGACATTATTAATGTCTTTCATAATATTTCTTTTTTAGTTAACTTTATTATTTTCTAAAATGTTTAGTTCACTACTATTAAATGTAATTTGTGATAGATTAAGACATTAGGATGAAAATTATGATATTTAACTACAATTTCCTTTTTTCTTTTATGTTCAAATTTCAAATTCTCAATTTGTTTATTATATATATATATATTATATAATAATATAAGTTTATATATATATATATAAACCTACATTGTTATACATTTATAAGTTTATAAATATGTATACTTTTATATATACCTATATGACATATCTGTATATATATTTAATACATTTATACAGGCACATAGTGACATACACCCACACTACGTCAGAAAAAAATATTATTATTTTAGTATGTTGATATACCGATTTTTATTTAAAATACCAATGTTTATTGATGTTATCCAAGTTAAAAATGTACGTGAATAAAACTAATGTAATTCTACTGGATGTATTTGATTTATAGATGGGATATTACATAAAAATAATGGTAAGATAAATGATCATGTTTATGTAATTGTCATCAGTGTGGCGTGGGTTTTCAATAAATTAGGTTTAAACCTGAAATGTTCAAAATGTTTTACAGAAAATTGCAATTGTTTTCTATTTATATATGCGTAATGCTTTTACCTGTTTATTTTTAACAAATTGTAAAGGAATTTTCGATAAAATTCTCTTAGAACGATAATTCGTTCTGCAATTTTCCCATTGAAATTCGCTTTGTAATCGAACATCTCTTAAAATGTGTTATCTAGCACTGCATGGAGACGCCGAAAACAAATAGCACGTTTTTCAACAGTTTTTTAGCGGTTATTTGTTTTGAACAATACTCATTTGAAAATCCATTTCTTTAAAAAAGAATAGAACGTAAATATAGAATAGAAGCTAATGTTGTCCCGTGGAATAGTTGCTAATATGTACTTACTAAACCGTGAAAAACACGTGTAGCAGTAAAAACGTCATATGATAAAATACAAATTATGCTAAAACGAGTTCTAGCAAGGTATTCCCATGCAATTAATTGTAAAACCACACACAATACATATCTCTCTATTTTGACAGTATCATCGCCATTTTGTACCGTGACACTCGTCATTTTCCATCAAAGTAAGTAGGGCGGTGTATGTCTGCTGACATATTACAGATCCATACAAACACTGTCACATTTAGGGTTAGTATGTTATATACAACACTGTACTTATGAAATTTAAACAATATCAACATCTTCACTTGTAAAATTAAAATAATAATCGATTTGTTTAAAATTTTGTTAATAAGTTATTGAATATACAGTAACGTATATTTTAGTTAAACATTTTCTTGGATTTTATTCTAAAAGTCTTTTACTTTCTTAGATTGTGGGGCCGAGGCTGCATGTCAGTAGTGGATCTACATAATCAGACATTCTACATCTGCTTTAGTAGTAGAGCAACATGTAGTCTCTACAACACAACGCACACGCCTTCTGTTTAGGAAATGAGAGACAGCAATGATAATTGTTGTATAGCTAAAACAACAGATAATTTTAACAGTGACTTTTTAGTTTAGTAATAATTTTATATTTAAGTCAAATACGACCGTATTTTTATACTAACGAGACTAGTTTGAATACGTTAAGTTGTTAAACCAAACGTTACTGTACTTAAGTGATTAATGAACAATCAAGAACTCTAGCCATTTACTGTCTCTTCTTGTAAAAACGGGTTTATATCTGGTAAAAGTTTAAAACCCTAAAACCAAAATAAGTCAAATATTTTTTCATATGTAAATATCACAATATGTTCACGTCGATAATAATGTTGAACTCTTCAAAAGTAGGCTATAATAAAACGAAACGTGAATAAAGTAATAATCTAATGAAAGCAGGTTTCTAATATAATTAGGATTTTTGTGATTTATTAACGCCTTTTTAACATTCACGACAGTTTCTGTACTTTATTAGTTTATGTATTGTTGCAATGGATCATTCATTTATATTCATTTATCATAAATAACGATAAATTTAAAGCACATGTGGTTTTTGAGTTTTAAAGGTAAATTTAGAGTTATTAAATCACCTCTATTAGCTCACACACTCCTGATATATATCTTGCACACATTTTTAAATCGTTAATAAAATACGTTTTTATTCGTCCAATCAAGTTCAAAAACATTTTTTCAACCTATTTTGGATGACAATTGATGTCCACCAATTGATGGGTTCGAACTGAGTATCTTTGGCACCTAGCGTTTTCTTATCACAGAGCCAACTTTCCGTAGCTATAGATGAACTTCTCAAAGCTTTCTATTTTGCCACCTAATATGTACATACATATGTTTTTAGATTTTAGTTATAAAATTATTATAAACTAAAATAAACCTTTGTTAATAGAAATAGGAATTTACTTTAAAAAAAATACTTGTTTAAAATTTAAAACGTAATATTAGGAAAATAATAGATTTTATCCTTCAAAATATAAGTAACAATTATGTTTATTTACTAAAACCCTTTCTGGTTTACAGTTACAAAAGTCATTACAGTTCATTAACGTGTGTTATTTAATGACCTCATTCGTGCAACGTTTCTAACACCTGTCCCACGGGAGATCCAGTAGCAGGGCGTGGTTCGTTGGGCCGTCATACTTTACATGGAATTAAATTTGTCAACCTGAGTGAGAAAAATGATATTTTCACAAAATCGACCAATAAATTTTTTATAATTTTTTGGATTTCCTATTGGAATAATACAGATATTGACATATCTAAATAATGTAATTGCTTCTGTAAAAAACTATTGATTTTAATAACTCGAATTAAATATAAAGTAAACACTGAACTTGTACAACTATTTATTAATATAGTTGTATCATTTATTTTTTTTATTCTTGCTATATTAGTTGTTTTCTGTAATGAAATATTCAATTGTGTGAAAACAAATTTCGATTTATTAAAGTCATGAAAAATATACCAGCAATAATATAAAAAAATTAAAAATAATATAATGTTACAAAATTGGATGAAAAATAAAATTAACTGAATCAACAAACTGCAAATCGGCGGAACTAAGCCGGACCAATGAAGTCTAATTATAGCCTATTTAGAAGACTTGTATGCGTCGATGATAAACTCCAATTGTTCTGATGAATGTAAAATATTTAGACTTAGTTAAATTCGAAAGTGATGACTGTTATATGTATTACAGAAGAAATAAACTATTTATAAGCAAG
>JBAIZL010000221.1:110000-117500 GCA_036971475.1 Prosapia bicincta | reverse complement strand
CTATGTATAGAGTCGGACTTTTTTTTTATTTGTTACTATTTATACGCTTTTTTTCGCTTGCACTGTTTTGCAGTCTCTTTTCGCTTTCCTTTCACATTGTCCGTTTGTGAAGCAAGGCTCGATACCGCTCATCCAGTTTGATTAATTGATTTCTTTCATTCGTTTTTAATCCTAGAGTATTATTTATGATATCGTATGGAAACCATGGCAACTATTTAAAGTTATACAATGTAAGATTTTCATACGTATCTTTGAGAAGTTAATTTCTAGCTGTGGAAAGTTGGCTCAGTCCCAAAACGCGTTAGGCTTCCAACTTGAAGATACTCATTTTAAATCCGACATAGACCCCCAAATTAAAAAAAATCTAATTATAATTATTTTTTAAACAACTATAGTAACATTATTTGTCATCCACTATAGGTGGATAAATGTGTTTGAACTTGATTGGATGAATAAAATCGTATTGTATTATCGGTTTAAAATTTGTACAAGTTATATATCAGGAGAGTGTGAGGTAATACAAAGAATTTTATAAGAAAAGAATATTTCATGAATTTTATTTATGATAAGTAATTTATCCTTATATTAATAACAACTCTTCAATATAAAATCATGTCATTATGAGAGAGACAAAACCTAACAAACATTCAGAGAGTGTTGGAAATAGTATAGTTAATGAATGGCTGATTTATTTATTTTGGTCGCGTGTATTACCATTTAGATATTTCTACGCAGGAGAAAATGTTTGAGGAAACCTGTCCATGTTAAAACGTAATATTTATTGACAATTACAGACATAAATGTTGAAAAACGACAAGGATCTGTGCGATACTAAAGAGTAAGCTTTTGTATTTGATTTCCCCGTGAAGTGAAAGCTTTAAAAGACAGAATTAGAATTTATAATTTTAGAATATTGTCTGTCTTGAGTATTAGGAATGATTAGGTAAAGTATGTATATATAAACTGACATTTATTTATCAACATTCATATGCCAACGTATGTTGGTGTTGACCAATGTCGCACACGCTGAGGAAACATTCAACGCGATAATAATGATCGGGAAATAGTCATCAACATTGTACTTTAGCCCCTGATACGACTGTTCTAAATAAAGCTGAAGAAAGAATGATATTTGATGACGTCTAAAAAATTTGCTACTCATAGTTTTCTGTTAAAGTTGAGCAGAACAAAAAAATTAAGATAGCTAACCTCTAACATAAAGTCGGAAAAGGTTAATATATATATATATATATATATATATATATATATATATATATATATATATATATATATATATATATATATTACTTTAATAATTTAACATCTTCACAAATCCTAAGAAATAGTAAACTTGACATTAAATAAATTTAAAACACATATAGAATTTATTGCGTTGCTATGATCTATGCCCCACAATCTACATGGCTTGGAAATTAAAGTGATAAATCCTAAAACAATTCCAGTGGACTGTCTTCTTGTTGTTACATGGTACAACGAATACAGATATGGATAAATGGGTTAAATTTTGTAAAATACACTTGAATGAAATCCCACTGATATTTTAAAGAATTAGGTTGATAAGAATTGTTATATTGTTCATACGTATTATTGCCTACACCTGTGTTTTAACAATATTTTATTTCACATTCGTGAATCAGTTGTGTTAGGAAAGATTAGTGCAACCTTGTAGTGAACATTTCATCGCAACAAAAACTAGCTGCCTAGCGTTCTTAGACTCTGCACTTATTACAGACGTTTTGTGCTGGGTTTTGCAAAAGTGGCTAAGCCCCTTTATTACACTCATGGAGGAAAATGCGGTTTTCAACTGGGACACGCTATGTCAGAAAGCATTTGAAGAAGTTAAATATACCTTAAACAGTGTTACAAGATTGAGTTACCCAAGTCTTGAAGCCAAGTTTGTTCTGGACACCAGCAATACAGTCATAGAGGGTGTCCTGTCTCAACTTCAGCAAGTCATGGTCACAACCCGAGCGCAGTTACTGCATGACCAGATGGAAGCTTTTAGCCGCTCTTAGGTCCTGGAGCATTTCCATAGATCGATTTACATCAGGAGTTTTGTTTGTACTTGGACAGAGGCTTACGCTCTGGCGAATCTGGAACTTGTAACTAAAGCCGACGTATTTATAAAGCAACTAATAAAATGATTTTCCTTTCCTTTTGAGCTGGATTCAGATCCAGGAAGAAACTTCGAGTCGAAGACCTTTTCTAAGGTGGGGAAAACGCTTGACACCCGAAAAACCTGGACAACTCTGCTGCACCCACAAGCAGATGGAATGGTGAAGCGAAGGAACGCGATGACGTAATACCTAAGTATCGTTTCTATAGTGAGCCCAATATGTGGATCACTTTTTGTTGGCATATCCACCTTCGATCAACGAGACTACGAGAGAGACGCCCACTAGAGTAGAGATTCTACCAGTCGAGGACACTGCAGGGTATGCGACTGGATGAAATCTATAAATGGACGGTTTCCAGTATCGAGTAGTTTAGAAAAAAGAATGTAACAGCTCTATGATGTGAACCAGAAACCGAGGGAAGGGTACCAAGAGGAATCACAACCGACTAGTTCCTTACAATGGGGCATCTCCAGGAAGAGAGGCGGTTTCAGAGCATTGCACAAAAGCTTTGACAGACCACCATACGGCAGAGGAAGTACGACAAGCTAAGGCTTTCCCCGGAACAGACTAGAGTCTACACGGACATATTTGCACTATCAAAGGATCAGACCCTGGGATACTGCATAAGTGCAAACTTAAGGATGTCCCGGGAATACCGACGATCCCCAGGAAAACTTTTGTCCGAGATGAAGAACTGTAGGGTCAATATCTTAGCCCATCAATAGAATGAAGATCAACTAATGTACTACTGGGTAACGAAAGACCTGTACCAGCAAATACCAACATAGCCTGCTCCAGTTAGTAGATCATCTTCTTCTGTAGGGGATTGTTACCCAAGACTAAGCTGTGGAGTTATCAGAGCTTGAGGGGCACGATAGAAGACATCCATAAGGACTTTGGTGTTGACACCGTGGTCTGCATCTTCAACCCGTTGAGCTACAAGGAGGAACGGACAAGCGAGGATATTCCCTACGGGTACAGCCCCATTCCCCAGATTGTACAGCCGGGAATGAAGGATTATTCAGGGATAGAAAAGTCTTAAGGAGGAGGCAGTGTAACCGGGAAGACCCCATCTATTATTATTTAACATGTTATTATTCCAACTGACGGTTTTACATGCTGTATTCGTATTTAAAAATGTCAATATTGCATTCAAAAATATTTTTCTTGATATTAGTATAAAATATTTCTGTGCAAATCAACCCTTTATGTAAATACAATTACAAACCGTATTTAATTTGTATTTGTTTACTTTTACTTCCTAAACATTATATTATGCCTACTACATAAGAATAAATATTAATATGTACCTTAATAAATGACAAAATATTTGTTTTAACTCAAATTTACTTACTCCCAAACGTTAAACATTTGATTTTCAACAAAAATTCTATTTAGGCATAGTTACTAAGAAGTAAGATACAATTTAATTGACGTAATTTAAAATCTTCCTCAATCGAAAAGGAAAGGCAATATTAAATCGATTCTTTGTAACTGAAATAAAATTTGTACATAATAAGTATTGAAAATGTTTATTTAAAATTTTCTGTTTAATAACACGCCTTACATTTTACAAGATAATCAAATCGATATTGTTATTTTTGTATTCATTTTTCTTATTTTCCATATCAACCGGTTCCTGCAACTTTCAATCAGTAAATTAATTATAGGGGTTGTACATTGTGAGCAATAATTTATCTATACAACTATTCATTGAGCTTTGTTTGTAAGGTTATGTAAAAACAAATAAAAACAACACAAAACTCACAAATTAATCATTTATTGACTCGTACGCTTTTCAATGACAAATTCATCATCATCAGTGAGTGTTACTACTACAAACTTCTACTACAAACTTTAACTTACAACTGGTTATAAAATAAGTTACGTATTTAGGGCGATTGATAGTATAAGGTTATAAATACAGTTTGCCATTGTTACTTATTTTCTATGTCTGACTTAACATCTCTAATAAATATAACAATGGTGTAAACGTCATTATAATTCTGAAGTCGTTATTTAGAATAACGTAGATAGGGCGTAGTTTGTATATATATATATATATATATATATTGGGCTGTGTTATATTAGATAGTGTCATATACTATGCTATTAATATTCTACATGAATATTGTTCTAAATTACGTATAATGTTAATAATCAAGAGACAACGGTAAAATATTAAGTTTCGTGCGATACTGTTTCGGTGTGATAAAAATGTATTTGTTTATAAATTTCTGAAATGGAGTTTTGTAAAACCAAATGTTATTCCAAAGCTAGGATAGCATTGAACAAATACACACATACATTAGTCTAATCTTTTACTCCCTTCCATTACTGCTGGCACGCTTCCAAGAAAAACATATTTCTTTCACACTTCGGCGCCATTTTTACGACAAATAAAACAGCTTATTGGGGCACATTTAGCAAAATGCTCTTCTAAGAAGAAAACATTTCCTTCTATTTCTGTGCGAATTCAATAGATATTATTATAACAATCATTTATTTTGGGGGAATATTTGAATTATTTTCCGTATTAAAATATTGAGAGATGGTCTTTAAAAATATCTCAGATGAAACAATATATGAAGGGTACGCCTGTTATAATTTTCAATCATTATATCTAGACTGTAAATACAATTCCATAGGTCAATATAGTTGTAATTCTATTTGAAGTATTACTGATTTGTATTCAAGTGTTAGAAGACGTCAAGTAAGTCATTTAGAAAGCTACTAACAAACAGTCTTTATCTCCGATAAATAAACTACTATTATTCTATAATTACATGTTACTTAACTAAGTGAATACGTAAGGCTGTAAGATGATTACAGCAAGCAACTTTAACTTAATTATAGTTTAATCAGTGAATTCAAGATGATTACAACAAGCAACTGTGTTATTTTTCAACTTGTCCGTAAGCTTACCTTCACTATGATTTTGGTAATCAACCTGAATTTCTGCACACACTCTTTCTCTGTATCTCTCTCACTACCTCTCTCTCTCTCTCTCACACACACACACACACACACACACACACACACACACACACACACACACACACACACACACACACACACACACACACACACACACACACACACACACACACACACACACACACACACACACACACACACACACACACACACACACACACACACACACACACACACACACACACACACACACACACACACACACACACACACACACACATACACACACACTCGCGAGCGTGCACACACTCACACACGTACTTACACACACTTGCGCTCGTGCAGACATACACACACCATACACACACACGCTCCCCCTCCTACACACACACACACACACTCGCGAGCGTGCACACACTCACACACGTACTTACACACACTTGCGCTCGTGCAGACATACATACACCATACACACACACACTCCCCCTCCTACACACACACACACACACACACTCGCGAGCGTGCACACACTCACACACGTACTTACACACACTTGCGCTCGTGCAGACATACACACACCATACACACACACGCTCCCCCTCCTACACACACACACACACACACACACACACACACATACACACACACCCGCGAGCGTGCACACACTCACACACGTACTTACACACACTTGCGCTCGTGCAGACATACACACACACGCTCCCCCTCCTACACACACACACACACACACACACTCGCGAGCGTGCACACTCTCACACACGTACTTACACACACTTGCGCTCGTGCAGACATACACACACCATACACACACACGCTCCCCCTCCTACACACACACACACACACACACACACACACACACATACACACACACCCGCGAGCGTGCACACACTCACACACGTACTTACACACACTTGCGCTCGTGCAGACATACACACACCATACACACACACACGCTCCCCCTCCTACACACACACACACACTCGCGAGCGTGCACACACTCACACACGTACTTACACACACTTGCGCTCGTGCAGACATACACACACACGCTCCCCCTCCTACACACACACACACACACACACACACACACACACACACACACACACACACACACACACACCATAAAATAGCTATAGGATCAAAGTGAAGTAAATTATTTTACATGTACCATGGATCGTGTATCACCCTTTGGTAGATTTTAGCTTGAGAGAAGTATAGGAAATAATGTTTTTTTTGTATTAACCCATCTAGATTTAAAATTCACTCGTGCAGAAGGAAATTTCTGAACATAATATAACATCTCTCATATAATAAATATATTAATTATTCATTGTCACTGATATCTTCTTCCTTTTCTTCATCACCACGTCCAAATAATCATATCAAACGTCATTCTAAATAATGCTGTTCCTTGTATATTGGTTCAGCTAGTTGGTAATAATCATTGGAGCTCATGGGGGCAACAATCATATATTGTATTATAGAAATAAACACCACATATTTTAGATTCATTCAACTCCCAGTTTCTTTCTTTATAGGCAATGATGAAATAATTAAAAATGCATTTATTATGCTGTAGCTTTCTCACAGTTTATCCAATCACCACAGAAACTATGACATCAGTAAAACTATATAATTAACCATTGTGCGTTATTATCATAAGGAGAATTACTCGTGTGGGAAATACTCTTATCTGCCTTACCTTCTATTTATTTGTTTTTCTAGAATCAACCGCTTTCTGTGAACTGAAATCGTTTTTAGTGTCATTTGTCTTACATTTTTTGGTATTTTTTTGCATTTATTGTTTGCTAAATGTTATTAGATTTCCGTTATGGACATTTTATTAGGTAGGTTACTGTTATTTCGGGATCTACCTATTTCTTATCTCCTTTTCGAACGTCTTTTCTATCTTACAGTCACATCATTCAATAAAGTGTGCAACCCCAAAATTTTTGGACCTAGGCCTTTCACTGTTTTTCAATGTTCAAAGGTTGGTGTTTTGTTTTCGGCACAATTTAGAACTTTTTTATATTTATGTGGAGATAATTAATAATATCTTATACCTGGCCACTTTTACATTGTGAAGAATGATAGTTCCTTTTCAACAAAAATGTGGAGTATAGTGTGAATAGAGTATATATTACAACATAATCTTTATCATCACAGCTACACAGATGTCGTCATCTGATACAGGTAACTCTCTCAATAGTCTCAATCTATTTCACTTTGAATGCAACCAGTATCTTAATTTACAAGTTCGTAATTGATGCAACTTCCCTAAGTATAGACTTTGTATGCCATAATTTCGACATAGCATTATTTGGCTATTATATTTATTACTTGTAGCCAAATCTTGTATTACAATGATGAATAATAATCTTGTATCCCTTGTAAACTTGTAGCCTTT
>JBAIZL010000221.1:55000-105000 GCA_036971475.1 Prosapia bicincta | reverse complement strand
GAGCATCATCTGTGTCTCGACAAGTAATGAGAAAACGTAATTAAAGTTCTTGAGATTCGACCTTGATATGTACCAAGCAAGATTCTTGTTTAAGTACATTATAGTGTAAGTGATAAGTGAATACAAGAGAAATGTGTTAAAGATATATATATATATATATATATATATATATATATATATATATATATATGAGTGTGGAGATAATGGTTTCGTTTAAAAATGTTATTTAATATTTATGTCACGAATTTAATCAAATGTGGTTTGAGATATCCTTCACAACATTGGAGTATCGGGTGGCTTGTGTTATACGTGCACAGCTTTTTTTACAAGCAAAATGCATTTATTTGCGCAACAATAGAGCTGCATAAGTATATTTGCAAAAACGTAGAAACTACCCTGTGAATATATTGGGTTATTTTAACTTACTTTTAAAATGCGCGACACAGAAATATTTTTTATTAGATATTTTAAGCTATGGTTGGTACTTTAGGGTTAACGGCATCAATATTTCGTCGTTTATATTATATTTTTATTCGTTAAAAAATAAATACATTCTATTGGCAATAATCATTTCTCTGAAAAAAGTTGTCATTATTTTTTTCAATATCTATAGGTTTTTATTATATAATTTCTGAATCATTCTGCTTGATTAAAACACACTAACACAACCACACACACACACACACAAACACACACACACTCACACTTAAACATACACTTACACTAAACAGACACACACACACACACACACACACACACAAACACACACACACTCACACTTACACACACACACTTACACACACTCACACACACACAAACACACACACACTCACACTTACACACACACTTACACACACACACACACACACACACACACACACACACACACACACACACACACACACACACACACACACACACACACACACACACACACACACAAACACACACACACACACATACAAACACACACACTCACACTTACACACACACTTACACAAAACAAATACACACACACACACACACACAAACCCACACACACCCGCGCGCGCGAAAGATACAAATAAATAAATATTTATTAGTAATTTGTTAATTAGTAATCAATGTAAAGGACTCTATGATTATTATTTACTTGCTACTTATGATCGTTCTAATTCACTTCATGGAAAAAATATCTGAAAAATTAAAGTTAAACTGAGTATTTAACAATTGAGTGGGGAAATGGAAAGCGAGTTTGTTTTTCATTTTTCCATTTTTATTCTATGTATGGTGTTGGACTATTATTTTTATTTATTACTATTTATACGCTTTCTTTTTTTTCTTAGCTTGCATTGTGTTGTAGTTTGTTTTTTATTTCCTTTCGCATTGTCTTTTTGTGAAGCAAGGTTTGTATCCTTAATCCACTTCGTTTATTTTATTCTTATAATTTATTATTAATAGCGGAGCATTATTTATGATATTGTGCGGTAACCATGACAACATTTTAAGGTTATCCAATGGAGCTTTTTCATATAACCTAACCTAACGTAACCTAACCTAACCCAACCCAACTTACCCAAACCAGCCCAACAAATGGGCAATTTAAAAAAACGAAAGTAAAAGGAAGTAGAAAACATCAGTCGTTTTACAAGCAATTTGCTCATTAAACTGTATATATTCCTGTAATAAACAGAAATAATGTTTTGGGTACTGAAAAAATGCTTCAAAATTCTATTCCAGTCGTACAATTTATATATTATTAATAACAATTGCCACTTTCAATAATATTGTATACATTGACATATTAATGCAATATTAACTCGTATGATTATTTCTAACAGGTTTTAAAATTTCCAAAACCTTTATGATAAATACTTGAAAGGGCGTACTTTCTAAGCTACAGCGACATTTTCGTAGCCAAACAACAACAAAACTGTTTCTATAAAGTGATTTATTGTGAATGTCCCACTTAAAGAGAAAGAATTGCAATTTCTAGTTCACGTTAGCAAGATGTTTTCTGTTCGAAGTCTGGCTATCTGCCAATTCTATGGACCTACTTTGAAATAAATGTGTCTATCTGGCAGATATAAAACTAATATAACTAAAAAAACTTTTGGGCATATAAATCAAAATATAATCGTTATTTGGACGTATCATGCTTACCGCTTCGGATTTGATAAAGGATACACAAACTGGTTTAAAGAATGTGATACCTCTGTATATTAGAAACATTGCGATTGGCACATATGAAGACCGTCATCGCATTGTTAGTGAACTTATGTAAAGAATTAGTTTTATTCGAAATTATGAAAATTTATTTTCATAGCAATTAAATTAATAAAGATCAATGTTTAAATTTCCTAAATCTTATCAAAATGTTGACATATTGTGGCAACCCAACCTAGCAGATTTAAAATATTTTTATTTTATTAAAATAATATTTTAACAATTATTATTTGTATAAAATGTTATACACATATATTATTCTATTTAAATATTTTAATACTTTATATAAATATTTTAATTCAATAGGCTATCGTTTTCCGAATTGTATTTATCAATTCCTTCTATGTTCCTACTTTCCTTATTATATATATTATCTTTTTCAAATTTTCAATCGTTATTAAAATACTTTTTATTTATCCACTCAAGTTCAAATACATTTTTTTAATACTTGTAGTGGATTACACTTGATGTTAATATAGTTTTCTCAAATAATAATTTATTTATTAAATTTAATAATCAAATAATTTTAGTTCTATATGGGAGAAACTGATATACAGAAGGGGCAAGGTATGCAATATAGTTACTTCTTCCCAATTGCCTAAAAAATTTGGCAGTATAAAATGATTTAATTAATTCTAGTTTTACAGTAAAGTTCATATACCACAAATAAGGAGCTGCTTTTACTTTTATCAACACTACTGTCCTTGCCTTCGGGATAATCCGTTCTTTGCGTTTGTGGTGAAGCTGAAAGCGACGGCTTCTCCCATCCCTAATTAAAACACCGTGTTTCGTTGAGGTCTAATACCTGTAAATTGGATTGTTTTTTTACAATGTAGGTGTAATATTCTCTAGTTTCTTGTATTTTTTAGTTAATTAATTTCTTCACACTATTCAGAGTTTATCTAAATAAAGTTTATTATTAACAAAATTGTATAATTAAATTTATTAGGGTTTTGAAAACATAATAGTAATTTTTAAACCCTCCATAAATCATTTCTGATAAGTAACTTTACAAATGCCCAAGGAAATCTGTAGAGTATGTTGATATAAGGTTGAATAGTATAATATATAATGTTTTATAATATTGTTTATAATGTTGTATATGCTATTGTACAATATAGTATATAATATTGTGAAATATAGAATTTGATGTGGTATAATGTCGGAAAAAGGAGCTCCTAAGAAACTAAAACGCAGTAGTAGACGCGTAGGGATTTGCCCAATTTTTGAAATAAATATTATCTCGAATTTGGGTTACCTTTTAAGATTGTACTTTCTTTGCACTATAGTATTTTGGTATTTTTAAGGTTTATAGATTCCATTATTATTTCTCTCTCTCTTTATATTTATATATATATATATATATATATATATATATATATATATATATATATATAATATATCAAATATTGTGATACGTTTTCTTGTAATAGCGTTAAAGAATAAAATTATTTCAGAAAAGAGAATCAAGTTAATATATGTACTATTCTATATAATATGTAGAATATTAATAATAATATAATTTATATAAAAAAGGTTATTACAAAATATGAAAATTCCTATCTCCTATGCACCAACACAGAATTATGCCTCGGTACAATAACGTATATATATATATATATATATATATATATATATATATATATATATATATATATATATACATATATATATATATATATATATATATATATATATATACATATATATATATATATATATATATATATATATATATATATTTATAAAGAACTAAGTCAAAATACAAATACAAGAATTACAATTGAATTTACAATTCAAAGCTTTTCGTTTGCTAACAGTAAGAAAATCATCAGGAATATTAAACAATTAATTGTTGTAAATTCAATTATAATTCTTGTACTTGTATTTTGACTTAGTTCTTTATATATATATATATATATATATATATATATATATACATATATATATATATATATATATATATATATATATATATATATATATATATATATAATTGGACCGAGGCATAGTTCTGTTTTGATGCATTGGAGACGGGAGTTTCTGTATTTTTGTAATAACTTTTTTTTGTAAATTATATTCGTATTTAAAAAAAGTATGAACCTCTGTATCAATAGAATAGACTTCTACTATAAATTACTAGATTTAAAACCTTGAAAAGAAAGGTTTGAAATTGTGGAAAGTGTCTTTTGTTGTAATGGGCTATTAAATGGGAAAAACATTGGCCAAGAGCAACAGCAACTGCGTAGAAAAGCATCCAAGCCCCTAAACACAACGCTACCAGGCTATTTACATATTAATTAATCCTATAGAAACTCTCTGTTATAATATATATATACTCAACTAATATGTATTTACATTCAAGATATTATTGAAGGATGATGTATTTTTTGGTATGATTCAAAATAACATGTAGTAACCGTTTCACCTATAGGTCATACTCATAGCCGGAATCAATGTTTTTTCAAGTTGTAAAATTATTAGAAATTTTTTGATGGGTACTAAATGTTTAAAGAGCTACGTCATTCATGACTTTGATGTATCAGACACACTTAACGATGTTTGATATTTGAAGTAAAAATATATCATCCATTGTCATTACAATGAAATCATTTTACCAAAATTTATTAAGACATAAAGCCAAATTTTAGATAACTAATAATTATTAATATTGATATCACTTAAAAATAAAAGATAGCATTATTTTAGCAAGATTCATTGAAGTATAAAGAAAAATATTAGATTACAGGTAATAATCATTGATACCCCTTAAACATAAATGATAACATTCATTTTATCAAGATTCATTGAAATATATATCTATAAAAGTTGTAGAGTACTGGTAATTATTAATATGATACCTCTTAAGAACGAATGATAAAACTTTACGATAGCAAACTAAGTCGTAAATACGCGGTTCTATAAAATCATATGTTATCGTTTAGTTTATTGCTAAACAATAGCAATAATGTTATTAATAATAATAATGTTATCGTTTAGTTTATTGCCTATGTAGATATATCTAGTCCAATAACTGATAAAGACAACTGAGATTTCTCCATCACAAAGAGTATCTATCAGTCGCGGGTATAGAATATTCACTTAAACAATCGATATATCTCATGACCCTATAAAGCAAATGTGAAAATTACTAGGTCGTATTATTGAAAGTGTTATTTGTCTATTATTCAACTAGTAATGCGTATGTATTTCATGTATTTATTTGTCTAGTATTAAACTAGCAGTGGGTGTGCACTTCAATATATTTTATAGCTAAACATTTAAAAAGAAATTTTTGATATGCTTCATTGGATTGTGAGGCGTAGCTTTAAAACTTAGCTTTGCTAGCTTAGCTTCGCTAGCTTAGCTTTGCTATCTTAGCTTTGCTAGCTTAGCTTCGCTAGCTTAGCTTTGCTAGCTTAGCTTTGCTAGCTTAGCCTTCCTAGCTTAGCTTTGCTAGCTTAGCCTTCCTAACTTAGCTTTGCTATCTTAGCTTTGCTAGCTTAGCTTTGCTAGCTTAGCCTTCCTAGCTTAGCTTTGCTAGCTTAGCCTTCCTAGCTTAGCTTTGCTAGCTTAGCCTTCCTAGCTTAGCTTTGCTAGCTTAGCCTTCCTAGCTTAGCTTTGCTAGCTTAGCCTTCCTAGCTTAGCTTTGCTAGCTTAGCCTTCCTAGCTTAGCTTTGAAAAGGTTTGCTTGCGGATTTGCGCAGAAGTTTAACAACACATAAACCACATGTAGTGCAGACAAGCAATTGAATATTGCTATGGCTCTGTGAGTTACGGTTTCAACTTTTTACACACACTCACCAAATTAAAACATTTATCACTTCCGCTGTTCCCGATTTCAATATTTACGTCACTAAATGCAAAGTTGTGTTCAATACGATGTATGGCAATTATATGTCCTGATCTAGTTACGTTCATTTCACAATCGAATTATTTTTGTTGAAACGTTTTGTTGACAGTATAGGTGTTGACACGTAAGCCTGCACTTTGATCTTGGCACGGTACTATAGGGAGGGAGTGGTGGTAGGTTAGGCATACACCGTTCTGGGAACATTTTCCCGGGTGTATACATACGTTACATTATACAAAGATGTGAACTTACAACTTATGTTAGAAAAAGTACCATTAGCCTAAAATTAGTTAAAAACATTTGTTGACCGAAATCGCATATTATCTATTACACAGTTTAATGAAATAAATGGTATTTTTATTCTACGACATTACTTTTGATAATTATATAAACATACCCTCCAACCAATGTTAAAGTGATCTATCTTTAAAACAGAAAACTGTAAAACAACTGTTAGATTTAAACGGTGTGTTTCACTTGTGTGCAATAAACAAATTTTGTCTCTTCCATAGTGGTGAAAAAGTTACTGGTAAAATTTTATAAGTTCTACTATTGTTTCATTAAACACAACTGTATTTCCAACTGTAACCTGTTGTCAAAAAGTGTAGGTGATATAATGTAACAGCGCTAAAAAGACAAAGATTTTATACACTACATATTTATTAGATGATTCTTTTTAAGCTTCGATTGTCATAACGTTTCTTAATTAACAACGCCTTCTATATCACATATGTTGAAAATACTCAGTATTATATTCTTTCCTTGGGATTCTATAAGTATGAAAATTGCTGTTAGAAAGAAAATCATATAGTCAGCGAAATAATGACGTACATCAGCGAAGTAACATTACCATATAGTGAAATAGTTTTGTGATAAATGCTTCAGGCGTACTTTAAGAACATATCTTAAATTCAATAGTTTTGTTTTTTAAAATTTAATTCCAAATATTCAACTATATTTACTCGGGTAAGCTGGAGCTCGACCGATCGATAGAGAAAAGCCTATCCTTATTCAAAAACATTGGTTTTTGTAGAGCGTATTGCATCAAAGGCCATCACTAAGAAGTTGTAGTCGTTTAGAAAACTAATATAAGTTAATTTGTTCAAAACTTTATGTAAATAATCTGGTTAATATGCAAAATCAAATCAAATAATATTTAAAGCGACCTTTTAGTCTTATCATATCTACAATAATGAAGTATAAATAATATACCTCCTATTATAATGTCTATGGAACGGATTTTTGCTTCCTCTACCTTAACCCCCCCCCCCCCCGCCTATGCTCGACCTTTCAGGTCATACGCCAGATTACCTATGACCAGCTGTACACAGAAAGAGTAACAGAAATTCTGTTAACAAAATATAAAATTAAAGGTACACGCGTATAGTTGAAATGGGCATATTTTGACTAAATGTTTCATAATAAGCAAACTTATTTGTCGTAATGAAGGCGCCAATGTGTAACGGAAACGTTTTTATTGGCAATGTGCCAACATTCCTGAAAGAAGGGGAAGATCAGATGGTTACATGGGCGAATATTTTACTACGGTAGTAGATTCACGACATCGTCTAGTATACAGTTTTACAATCTTCCAAAAGAAATTTATAAACTTCTTGTGGTAATTTACTAGAACAGGAATTACTTGTATTTCAATCTTATAACATAAAACATGTTCATTTAGAAATGTGTAAAAGTAAAAAAAAGGTCTAGGGGGCATTTTTCAAACAAAAGGTTTTTTGGGTGTCCTTTTTTAAACTTTCATTCCATTATATATTATGATATAAATATAAATCCCATATAATAAAATTGTGTAAGCGTTTCTATCAGTTTGTAAGTACTATTACCGCTGCAAAGGAAAACTCCTAATATGATGTAATATGATAAATTCTAATACGATAATTTATATATGTATATAATTATAAATATAATATCACTAACAGCTTACGATGACACTAAAAGATGGACTTGAACATTTTGCTTGCTGCTATAAATTGTTTACACGCCTGTGTGTGTTTGCAAATAAGAGTCCTTTTATAAACACACAAATCTATACACATTCAATATTTGCAAAACTATTTTTTAGTACATTAATTCCTAGATAAATGTTTAATATAGCTACCAATTATCCGGGTTAAAAAAGATTCGTTAAAAAAAACGAGCTCGGAAACTAGCATAGATGGGGTAACCGTCATTGTTTTAGTTACAATGGCAAAAGTGTTCTACACACACATACACACACACACACACACACACACACACACACACACACACACACACACACACACACACACACACACACACACACACACACACACACACACACACACACACACACACACACACACACACACACACACACACACACACACACACACACACACACACACATACACACACACACACACACACACACACACACACACACACACACACACACACACACACACACACACACACACACACACACACACACACACACACACACACACACACACACACACACACACACACACACACACACACACACACACACACACACACACACACACACACACACACACACACACACACACACACACACACACACATACACACACACACACACACACACACACACAACACACACATACACACACACACACACACACACAGATGAAATATCTGAAGTAGATGCCGGAAACTTACTCATGAAGTTCCCAGAAGAAATATTTGAAGTAGGTGCCAGAAACATACACGAGAAGGTCGCAGAAGAAATATATTTGTAGTAGGTACCACAAACCTACTTAAGCAGGCCCCAGAAGTAATAGCTGAATTAGGTGCCAGAAACTTACTTAAAAAGGTCCTAAAAGAAATATCTGAGGTAGGGGCCAAAAACCTACTGAAGAAAGTCACAGAAGAAATATCTGAGGTAGGTGCCAAGACACATACTTAAGAAGGTTACAAAAGAAATATCTGATGGAGGTGCCAGAAACCTACTCAAAAGGGTCCCAAAAGAATTATTTTTTTATTTTGAAAAACCAGAGTTTTAAGAAACTAAAAACAATCTACTGAATTTTATAACAGGCATAGGACTTACATCATATAACGTCACATTAAAGACCATATTATGAAGTGTTTAGTCTGCAAATGCTGTAGAGCAATAGACCACAGATTTTTTACGGCAAATGTATTGAAACTACGAAATTTTCTGGGACTATTTTGACAGTAAGTTAGTGTTTAGTGTTATATTTGTGTTTACATAAACTCAGGATTTAAGAGCAAAATTACTGAACACTACACAATATAACATCTGGATCTAATACACTGCAATTAAACAAATAATGATGTTTATATTTAGGCGATGGAATAATATATCTTTGCTTTCCCATGTACGAGGCCGAGCGGATCACGCCAAAGCAAAAACATTACATTCCTAAAATAATAGAAAATGTTTTCATAAATGTTGGTTCTGAAAACAGGAAATATTTTTACACCGTAAGTCGTTAATTATTATAACTTTTTTTCTGAAACAAAAAATACCTTTCAGCAATATATTTTAAAATCAGTAATATTGATAGGCAAAATTATATAATGGAACTGTCAAGTTTTACAAATTTTCTAAAATACTAAAAAACTAAAATAAAATAAAACAGAAAGGGTGGTTTCAATGGTACTTAACAGTAAGGAATTTCTCACGAGTAATTTCCAACGATGGTAATGACATCTTTACATGCGTGGAAGGATATACGGTGCTTTTTTTCTTCAGCTTAAATACATTATTTTATACAAAGTTATATGACTAAATAAAACAAATTCTAAATATTTGATTTCGTAGAACTTTGAGTTGTTATACTCATTATTTAATATTTACCCCTACTCGCTACCCAGCTTTTACTTGCTTATACTAGTGTGTCCAAAATTATCTTCAATAACTGTTTCACAAAATATAATTTCAAAAGGACCCAAATTAGAAAAAGATATGTTTCTATTGTTTATGGCTATAGTGTCCGGCATATTGAATAATATTCATTTAAAATAAATTTGCAAATTTCTTTAAAGAACAATTTTTAATATAAAAATAATCGCATTTGCTCAATTACTTTTAATAATATTTATATCATCTTAAAATTGCACAATGCATGTTATTTGTGTTTTTCTAATGCTGTAAACTAATAGTCGATTCCTAAAATTCTGAAACATAAATTTTATATGATTTGTTTATCAAATACATTAGTTAAATTAAATATATATATATATATATATATATATATATATATATATATAATCAAAATACTTAGGTTTGCCAGCTTTACTAATAAAACAAATTTGGAAGACAAAATTCAATAATAAATTCTTGATTCACAAACAGAATCCAATTTATGCAAATATTTGACTTTATGGACAATGCCCAAAGGGTAGGCGATCTAAATATTGCCTTTTCTCTGAAACAAACGTTCTCTCATCAAACAATATTTCAGACAATGTCTCTCTGTTATTAAAAGAACAATGCGTTGTACAGTTCTGATGTTAAAAATCAAGCCATAATTAAAAATATATTGACAATTGAGTTTCAATTAAATAGTGATATCCCGGAATCAACAGTAAAGTTTCGCTCGTTTTTTATAACTTAATTCTTATTGTGCAAATGTAATGAAAGTTTGATTATTTTTCGTCAGGCCTAGCCTTCGCGTGCTAGCCTCGAACACGAATCATACACTGTAGCATCGACAAATGATGCCTCTCACGCAACGTGAGTCGGCAATTTAGAGACACCTGCCGCAGTTTGTATTATTTTCTTGAAAATTTATATTAATTGTATTTATTATTTTCAAGAATTGCCTGGTTCTTTTAATGTAACAAATTATTAGTTTTAATTTTTTTCTCAATTTTGATAATTTGCGCTATAAAATCCACCTTTTTTTACAACATCCACAGACTTTAGTAAGATAGTAAAATATTTGTTTATAATATTAGCAATAAAATATTGTAATGATTGATTCCATAGAAAAATAACAAATTTCAGATAAATGGCCTACGGCATTAAATGCTTAAAGTCATAATTTCTTTGAATAAAAATACGGTTGCTTCATGAATAAAGGAAACCTTATTCACGTTTGCCAACTTTATTGTTTTCCTCAGTCGGAGCTACACGTACTGAATTAACTATTTACCTGAAAGTCAATTCAAATAAAAAACATTTCAAATAAAAAATCAATATAAAATTAAAATAACACTAGAATATATACAATATCAAGAGCACAGTGGTAAAATATATTACAATGAAAATATTGGAAAGAACCCCAATACCACAAAAATAATAAAAAATTACAAATAAAACAAATTACTTAAGATTAAACCCTTATGTAGAAGGTCACTCTAGTTTGTAACTTCTTGTTTGCTAGATTGTAATTTTGTAATAAGACTCTCTGATGATGATCACATGGTCATCGAAATGTACATATGAGTTTAATCTTAAGTAACTTGTTTTATTTGTTATTTTTTATTATTTTTGTGGTATTGGGGTTCTTTCCAATATTTTCATTGTAATATATTGTACCACTGTGCTCTTGATATTGTGTATGCTGACCTACAGTTATAATTTGTTGATTAATTATTTATAGACTTTTCATACTTAAATTTCATTGAATGTCTGATAACAACTATTTAATGAGTTTAAGGCTAATGATAAATCACAGAAAAATTCATGCTGCTACAAATACACTCTACTTTTGGATTTCCTATCACAAAATCCTTTACAGCAGCTAAAAATGTATCAATAAGCCATAATTTACAGTTTTAACATTCAAAAACTATACTTTTGACATAGTTAAAATAAAATATGTCATTGTTCATAAGATATATTAACATTTACAAGTTAAAATGTACCACTAGACAAGTAAACTTTTGATTGCAATTAATGTAGTACATTTGCTTTGTAAATGGTTATATTTATTAAGAATAATAAAAGTATTTCATTTAAATTATCTTAAAAGTTTTTTTATGAATGTTAAAATGTGTAAGTTATAGCTTAATATTGTATTCATAAACTTGTAGCTCTTGAAAAAGATTTTCGCATAGAAAATCAAAACGCAGAGTGTATTTGTAGTTGCATGAATTGATCTGTAATTCGTCAATAACCGTAAATGCATTAAATTTTATATGATTATATCAATATGCAATTTGCATCAGAAAATTGAATTGTATGTGTTTAGAAAATACATTGTATACACAATTATGGTTATAGAGAGTTCACTATTAAATTTAAGATTTGAATAAATCCACAAAACTATTGTAAGTTATATTGTAAATGATGTTTGAATAATTACAACAAAACAATTTATTTTATATACTATTTTGCAAATATAATTGTATACAATTTGTAGGTTACACATCCTTAGAAGAACTTATAAGTGGTACGATTTTCAAAGTTTTACACAGTTCAAAGTCTAAGTGTTTGAAATAATAAATAAGCGTCAGGCTACCATATTTTTGTAAATAAAACAACAGTTTGTTTTAGTTGTTGACAGTTTGCTAAACCGTTAAGTGATATATATATATATATATATATATATATATATATATATATATATATACAGTAAACTCCCGACTATTAATAAACGAATAAAGATTTGAGATACATATAGTTTTTATATTTAAATAACTAAACCAAGATTTATATGTTTACAATTTAAGGATAACCAATCAATCACCGTGGCTTTGATTGATGGAATAGAATGCTCTCTTAGAGTAACGTTTTTAATAAGGCCGAAGTAAGGAGTATTAGTATTTTACGACTTCAGTTCACCAGATAAACTTTTGTTAAAAATGTATTCTATATTCACCGAAATAAAACATTAAAACTTGAAATACATAGTAATCTATCAATATTAACCTTTGTGCATTTGCAAATAAAATGTGAATTTTATTTGAATTTTTGTCTTTATTTTAGAAAATATAATAGTTTAAAATTCATAATTGATATCAATGCATTAAATAAACCAAACAATACGGTTTTAGGTCTCTATTTTTATTGAAAGTATTAGGACAACTATGTGGTTATAACTGTTGTTTCTGTTGCCAAAGAGAATAACCTGTTCCTAAAAAAGCCATCATCATAAAGGAGCCGCCTAACGCGACAACTGAGGGCCACTAGACTTTTATTGCAAATAGTTTCACATTGAACTGCAGTGGAAATGGTTGGAGATACCCTCTTACGGACGGTCTTTGAACAAACTGTAATTATAAACATTTTATCAGAAACTATTAACTATATACCTGATTAAATCCAGAGCTGTCTATTGAACGTAAGAGTGTTACTCTGTACGCTCTGTAAGAGGGCGCTACATAAATCTGTATTTACTTTATTTATTATGAGTCTGTCATTTTCTTTTGTACTGAAGAGTTCTTTTCCGATGACGACTTTACTACTTGAAAGTGCAAACAAAGTTACGTACTATGATGACGAATTAAAGAGATTCTACTACATACATATATATATATATATATATATATATATATATATATATATATATATATATATATATATATATATAAAGAACTAAGTAAAAAAAAATACAAGAATTATAATTGAATTTACAATTCAAAGCTTTTCGTTGGCTAACAGTACCAACATCATCAGGAATATTAAACAAATAAAATTAACATATGTGCAAATTAGATAAAATAAATAGCTATGCCAAATCAATTTAAATGTTGTTAAAAAATTTTTTTATTTTGCTGCCCTAACATTACAAACACTGAATATATTATCAATTTTATATTTTACTTGTATTTGTTCATTTATCAACTCATTATTAGTATTATATTTATGTTGTTTTTAGCTTTAGAAATATCCATATTTAATATATATATATATATATATATATATATATATATACAATATGTATATATATATATATATATATATATATATATACAATATGTATATATATATATATATATATATATATATATACAATATGTATATATATATATATATATATATATATATATATATATATATATATATATATGTGTGTGTGTGTGTGTGTGTGTGTGTGTGTGTGTGTATGTGTGTGTGTGTGTGTGTGTATGTGTGTATGTGTGTGTGTGTGTGTGTGTGTGTGTGTGTGTGTGTGTGTGTGTGTGTGTGTGTGTGTGTGTGTGTGTGTGTGTGTGTGTGTGTGTGTGTGTGTGTGTGTGTGTGTGTGTGTGTGTGTGTGTGTGTGTGTGTGTGTGTGTAAATATGTATTTGTCTGTAAGAATGAACGACCTTGACTATTTATTAATGCAGTCTCTTAGTGTGGATTCTTGTGTGCCATTTAATTTCAATTATTTCCCGTTTGTAAATTTAGTAAACTATATTTTTTTTATTTTAATAATTCAACGGATTCTGTATCTTTTGTTGTCTTCTAAACCTAAAATTCAAGGAACATATTTTAATTGATAAAATTAATTTTCAGTTAGATATATTTTTTCTTTCTTATTGTATTTATGATAAGATTGTAAGTTGCTTGTAGTAATAAAATATTCATGTAAATAATTTTTGGAATTATTCTTTAAAACAGGTTCTAAAAATATAAAGGAATTATAATAGCATAAGTGATAATATATGTTGCGTTACGTATCGCCGAATCTGTATGCTTGATAATAAGTTGCCAAAGTGTAATCGTGGATATATTGTTCTGTGTGTTACAACAGAAACTGATCCAAGGTAAAGGTAACATTATTATTGCTTTCTTCGTGACCAGCGCTTGCGTGCTCAGGTTGTAGCTAACTAATGCTCTCTACCTCGGACAAATGACATTGCCTGGTCAACAATTTTCCTAAATTAGAGGCAGCGGCTGTGATGTGTAGCATTAAGTTGCCGAACAGGGTTCTACAAATAGGAATATTATTACAGTTTTGACATGACTTTTATTTTGTTTTCAATAAAACTTTGAAGCATGTCAATGTTTTGAACTCTTTATAGGAAGCAAATATTATTTAAACTGATACCTATGTACCTCTATTAAAGTCTGTATTATTACAGCTTATACAACTGAAATATATCTGTACACAATGAATACCCACAATAATTGCAGTTTAGTAGCAAACATTCATGGCGCCATACATTGAAGTCAGTGATCATGTAACGCAAACATAACCCATGTGATCATGTGACGCAAACATAACCCATGTGATCATGTAACGCAAACATAACCCATGTGATCATGTGACGCAAACATAACCCATGTGATCATCTAACGCAAACATAACCCATGTGATCATGCAACGCAAACATCGCCCATGTGATCATGCAACGCAAACATCACCCATGTGATCATGTAACGCAGACATAACCCATGTGATCATGTAACGCAAACGTAACCCATGTGATCATGTAACGCAAACATAACCCATGTGATCATGTAACGCAAACGTAACCCATGTGATCATGTGACGCAAACATAACCCATGTGATCATGTGACGCAAACATAACCCATGTGATCATGTAACGCAAACATAACCCATGTGATCATGTGACGCAAACATAACCCATGTGATCATCTAACGCAAACATAACCCATGTGATCATGCAACGCAAACATCGCCCATGTGATCATGCAACGCAAACATCACCCATGTGATCATGTAACGCAGACATAACCCATGTGATCATGTAACGCAAACGTAACCCATGTGATCATGTAACGCAAACATAACCCATGTGATCATGTAACGCAAACGTAACCCATGTGATCATGTGACGCAAACATAACCCATGTGAACATGTGATGCAAACATTACCCATGTGATCATCTAACGCAAACATATCCCACGTGATCATGCAACGCAAACATCGGCCATGTGATCATGCAACGCAAACATAACCCATGTGATCATCTAACGCAAACATAACCCATGTGATCATGCAACGCAAACATCGCCCATGTGATCATGTAACGCAGACATAACCTATGTGATCATGTAACGCAAACATAACCTATGTGATCATGTAACGCAGACATAACCCATGTGACATGTAACGCAAACATAACCCATGTGAACATGTGACGCAAACCTAACCCATGTGATCATGTAACGCAAACATAACCCATGTGATCATCTAACGCAAACATAACCCATGTGACCATGCAACGAAAACGTAACCCATGTGATCATGCAACACGAACATAACCCATGTGATCATGTAAAGCAGACGTAACCCATGTGATCATGTAACGCAAACATAACCCATGTGATCATGTGACGCAAACATAACCCATGTGATCATCTAACGCAAACATAACCAATGTGATCATGCAACGCAAACATCGCCCATGTGATCATGTAACGCAGACATAACCCATGTGATCATGTAACGCAAACATAAACCATGTGATCATGTAATGCAAACATAACCCATGTGATCATGTAACGCAAACGTACCCATGTGAGCATGTAACGCAAACGTAACCCATGTGATCACGTAACGCAAACATAACCCATGTGATCATGTAACGCAAACATAACCCATGTGGTCGGTTTTTATACGTCTAAAACTTATTAAGTTACTAAAGGTGTTTTATAATTAAAAAAATGAATTAAAAGGTTTGAGCGGTATTAACGCTATACATCCATATTAGTATATGCTTCTATTTTGAGCCTTTGGTAAATATTTAAATAAATTGTAGAGCCTAACAAATCACAGTAACGGGGCACGCACACGAAGCGCAGTCCATTGCGTATACAAATCGTAAATAAATTTAAACTAAAATAATATTTTTTTTAAAATTACTTATGACCTACTCTAGAAAATCTAGTAAAAAAGGAATTGTTTTAATTACGGTGAGATAAAATATTTTAGACTTTAAGTACAAGTGTGGATAAAAAAAGACTTTCTATTTCGGATTTTATTAATGTTGAGAAAGTATAAGACAACCTACGTAGAAACATGGTAAAACTTGTCATAAATATGCCTTCCTTAGCAAACAACAAATCCTTGGACATTGAATAAGAATAAAATATCTTATTTATGGGAAGAAGAAATACGAAAATATATAGTGAATTTCTAAGTTAATTAAAATAATATGATAAAGATCGTAAAAGGAAATTGAGGCGAAATTTCCCAGAGCTATCTGATAAAGTAATTTATGATACAGTTGTCAAAACTGATAAGATCGTAAAAACGTAATATAAATAATATAAATTCCAGACAATTTTAAGGGAACTTGGAAAATTTGTCGCAATGAATTCTAAGCTCGATTATAGCGGAAAGTTTCCAAGCGTTTGCATGTTTCTGGTCAACATGGAACCTCAATATTAACGAAATAATAAAATAAGTTTTCCGAGACTTTGTAAATTGTCGTTTGTTGAAAATAATCCTAAAAGTAGCTGGGGCATTTGCGTGTGTAAAACCAAGAGAGAGCGAGCGAGCGAGAGAGAGAGAGAGATTGAGGAGGAAAGATAAAATGGCTTTAGTTCCGATCCTATATAACCTGGGTATTTGAATTTTCTTAACCAACTGGAAGAAATAAAGTGTTCCTAATTTGAAAAGTTTGTTGAAATGTATAGAATTAATGAGTTTGGCAGAAGAGAATATTATTGCAAAAATAATTTTTGGAATCATTCAGAAATGCGTCTTAAATATCTTATAAAAATATATCTTACATAAAAATCCATATCTTATATCTTATATAAAAAAATATCCTAAAGTTAAATATATTTTTATATGTGAAATTTTAAATAGAACCTATGATGTATTTTAAAAATATATATATTTAGCTTATTAGATGCATTTCGTTAAGAACTCACTTGAATGAATAACAGGTAAAATTTACTATCCACATAGTTTATAAAATATATATGTATTTTATAAACATTTTTGTTTCAAAACTATTTTTTCTGTTTGCCAGCAATGTTTTTAAAGTACAGTGCAGCCTCTGTTACTAAAACGTCTTAATAGTTTGACATTTTTTCAGGTACTTCGATTTCTAATACACTGAATGTAAAAATTTCGCTTCGACGAACCAAATATTTTGAAGTGTAACTCTGATGAATTAAAGGTTTAAAAGTTTTAGACGGTATATTCACCATCTATTACTCCATGTTTTAGCTTTGAGTGTTGCAGACGACCCCACGTGAATAAGTAGAAACTGTGGCTCTTGTGTCTCTCTATTAGCAAAAATATGCACTTCTTTCTATTTATAAGTGGTAGCAGATTAACTTTCTTTCAAATAATTATAGCACATGATATAAAACATTTGTAATTTCTCTAATTACAGATCAATAATGTACAGAATTTTAGAATATTCTTCAATATTTACGTTTTCAAGGTAATACAGGCAAAAATATGCAATCAGAAGGCGTAGCTTTATTGCACTTTATGTGTGGCTACAGTTTGAAGACTTTCAGTTGCACTATTCGTTTTAGATCATCTTATTACTAAAACGGGACAAGTTCAGTGAACGTCTATAACTCCAAGTCGTCGATTTTACCCTTCAGTAATTGGAATTCCTTTATTGGACATAATCAATGGCTGTACCTTCATGTTTTAGTGCTTCCAAGGCATTGTTATTCTAATACTATAAGTTGTCATATTAGTTATAAGTTCTGATAAATTAAAAGATTTAGGTTAAATTAAAGAAATTACTTCATCAAATGTCATCAAAGGGACGAGTTAGAAAAAGGATTTGCAATTAAATAACATTAACAATTAATGATGGAAAGTATAGCAGAAGTGCTTCTTAGAGCACTACAAAAATTCTAGCATACAGCCACGCCACCTTTTCAGTAAGGTCGGTTTTACACGGCTTCCCTGTCCCCGAAGAAGCTGTACCTAATTTAGTCTATGTTCGCGCCATGTTATTGTCTCGGACGCACACAGTAGTCAATATAAACGATATTATTAATCTTTTGATGTATAGAAAACTTTCAAAAACAGCCTCATTCAGTCAGTGAGTCAGAGTAGGTCGGGGTATGGTTATCCCGAAGGTTGCAAAGTCTGTCATTTGCAATGATTAAGTGTAGGGATATGGGATTTGGGCTACATTTGTGGGATAGGGTTTCGATTAAACGGCAGCCATATTTTGTGTTTTAAAACAAAATTTGTAGTTTTAGAAAACTAGGTTTTTATGCTGTGTGACAAATTTATATCACCAACTAGAGCACTCTAACAGACTATTTTTGCGCTACTGCGTTTTATTATTAAACATAATTTAAATGAGGAGACGTGGGCTTTGTAAATTTGACATGACCAACAGCGATGACAATAACTAACAAAATATTGAACATTTCGGTGACCAATGAAGAGACTGGACTTACACCATCATTGTTTTGGCAAATTCCAGTTCAATGACTATAACCTCTGCATGGACAGACTCAGATGCAACACTATTTCTCTTCCTAACATGTATAAATCACTTGCATAGCTTACAGTAGGTTCTACATTAAAAAATGAGATTTAATTTAAAATCATCCTATTTATATTAGTATTGTATTAAGCGTATGTTTGCTTTGTTGTCTTTCCTCGTTCTTATTGCATAACTTCCTTATGTCAGGCGATTTATACCTATTGTAGTCATGCTCTTGATATTTGTTGACTTCATATTAGAAATCTTTAATCACCAATATATCATTAAATTTTATATTTAAATCTCATTGTTTTTGTTAGGGGAATGAAAAACTAATTATGTTGATTGAATTATAGACATAATCAGCTTATGGAAAAGTTGTCTGCGGAGGTTAACTATCATTTCCATGCTTTTATTTATTAAGTAAAAATTATTAGCTGAAAAAAAATATACATATATATATATATATATATATATATATATATATATATATATATATATATATCGCTTTCACTATATGTACTTAAACAATAATCTTACTTGGTATTTATGCGAGATAACTTTCGAAGATTGGTCGTATCTATATCTATATAACTGTACACACACACACACACACACACACACACACACACATATATATATTTGTATATATATATATATATATATATATATATATATATATATATATATATATATATATATATATAAATATCGCAATATGTTTTCTTGTGTATTAATAAAGAACGAAAGACAAAATACAAATACAAGAATTATATTTGAATTTATAATTCAAAGCTTTTCGTTGGCTAACAGTACCAACATCATCAGGAATATTAAACAATTCAATTGCTTAATATTCCTGATGATGTTGGTACTGTTAGCCAACGAAAAGCTTTGAATTATAAATTCAAATATAATTCTTGTATTTGTATTTTGTCTTTCGTTCTTTATATATATATATATATATATATATATATATATATATATATATATATAACTGTATACACACACACACACATATATATATATATATATATATATATATATATATATATATATATATATAGAGAGAGAGAGAGAGAGAGAGAGAGAGAGAGAGAACATAAAAAATGCCATGTTACATCAATAAAAAGAAACAGGCAACAATTGAATAAAATATTGATACTTTAAAATTATCTATAACCTTATTTCTAACATTTAATCGTTAAAACATTTCGTAAAGTTTGTAACATTACTCCGAGCTGAAGATGTAGTAAAAGGTTTTGAGATAGTAATTGAATTCTCAAATCCAATGACGTCTTCCAATCATAGGAAACAGCTGTGATGGATTATTGCATTAAGTATATAGAACGTGAAAATAAGCCTGTCTTGGAGGAGATGGTTTTATCTGTAAATTGACAGAAACGAAAAACTGGATAATCAAATAGTGTATCATATAATTGTATATAAAGTTACTCTTTTACTCTTCATATAAATATGACGTTATAAGTGAAAACACGCACCAATAATTTGATATAAATTAATTTATCTTAGGGGCAATATAACGTCAAAATGAATATAATTTACTATTATCTGAGTACAAAACTTGGATTTACGAATAATTTATCTGACCGATGCAGAAGGGCGCCTACCCCTGATGGTGCCGTGTCGCCAGGATTTCCTGCCCATTCCAGTGGCCTGTGAGGAGGACCTTCAGCGTCTCATTGGCGAACTGCAGGAGAGCCTTCGCAGCGGATTCAGCTGTGTCGTCACCGTCAGAGCATCAAGGGTGACGGCTCGAAGCGGCCTGTGCAAGGACTGCAGGACCGTTGGACATGCGTCCAAGCGGTACGGCGGCTGTACCCAGCACGGGTCCCGGCCCCGCCGACAGAAGAAACCGAAGCAGACGCCCGCGCCGAGAAACGATCGCCAGGTCCTTGGGGGACCTCCAGTTCCCCCCCTAGGTGCTGCTGCCAACACCTGCGGACAGCAAAGAGGCTGCGTCGTCGCCACCGGATACTGTGGTATCCAGGAAAACTGCTCCCCCTCGTAAGAGGAAGTCCCAGAACGGCGAGTACATAGGAGGATCCCGCTGCTTTGGCTACCGACTGGGAGAGAGTTTGGCGTCGCCGACGTCGGCCCAAGAGGAAGCCGGCCCGTGTAGACCAAGCCGGTCCAATGGCAACATCCAACTCTCCGAAGAACTTATGAGAGATGATGTGGAAAAGGATCTCAGGACTAAACGCCGGTGGCGGAACAAGCAGCGGGCATGTCGCAGGCGACGACGAAGAGAAGCTGAAGCCGCCTCCCTAGAAAATTAAGACATTTTATGTATTTCAATAAAATTGAATTTTTGTATTCTTTTTAACGACATATTGTTTTTGTGTAAACATTTTTTGAAATAAATATCCCAAATTTGATTATTTGCCTTTTAGTGAATGGATTAATTCAATAAATGTAAAATATTATTTCACGTACCTATTACATTTGCAGTAGTATAACTACCTTTCCATTCCTTATAAAACTAACTTGAGGATGTTTAATCCAGCGAATGGAAAAGAATAACATGAAATAAACTCACTAAACTACACTTGGTTTTGCTGTTTCTAATCAAAATACACCTTTTGTTGCAGGATCTAGAATAATGTTCTTTTAAAACTTTGAACTCCAAGTTCTTTGTAAATTTGAGTTAGGTTCGGTTTGAGATTGCTCAGTTATCGATTTCCATTTTGCGATTATATCTAGTTCTTTCTGATTGAAATCCATTTCAAAAACAGACATAAAAATATGATTTGTTTTATATAAGTAAGGTGGCTTATTGGAGTCGAGATTAAACAGTCTTTCTTGTGTCACACGGAAGGGATTAAGGCTATTTTAAACTCAACAGACCATTTTTACCTCAAGTTTGACTTTAATTAATTATAAATGCCACATTATTTAAAGAAAATAATACATTTGAATTTTCAAGAAGGTAAGAGCTAAAATACTCTCTTGTATTTAATTTGTGCACAACTTCAGTTACCATCTTCACAAAAACTTTATGTTTGTAGTACCGCAGCCTCCAACAAAGATTCAAAGAGCACATACAAGCAACCAAACAGCTCCGACTCAGCATTCGCCAGTCACCTAAATGGAACACGTACCCGGACCTTAAAGATAAAACCACAAATCTTACACCTCAACAAACTAAAACAGTATGAAATTTACAAACACAAAATACAAACATATTAAACGAACAGACCCAGTGCAAATTACCTACACTCTTTGACACTATTGAAAACCTGCATTTAAAACCGTCACCGCTTAACCCAACAACTCCAAGCAGAACATTTAGACCCTGATGAAGATCGCCATGAGAGACTGAAAACGTTCAGTCTCATTTAGTTTTTACAAATTTACACAATATTATAATTCGGATATAATATAAAGTTTTTCTGACGGATATTATTGTAATGTATGATTACATTTATTTCTACTTTTTGTAAAATATACGAAGAGTGGACATCCTCTGTACTTTACCAAACGTGCTTTGTTGGTATGAGGTTGGAAAATTAAAATATATAGGAAAACATATTACAAAGTTGTCTGTGAAAACTGTGAGTTGAAGAAATTTCAAACCTTTAAGTAAATTCATATAAAATTATTGCAAAATAAATCATGGAAAATGTAACCGTTAAAGAACTAAGCTAAAACTAAATATTGTATAATAACATGTGACTACTGATAATCTAAACTAATACTAAAGACCTGACGTGTCACTTGTTTTTAATCACGCAAACATAAAAAATTTATCGAACACGAAGCAACAACGAACACAGGTGAACATTAAGGCTCCAGAAACTGGTAAAAAACCGTCTATATGCATACAATCTCACTGTTAGAACAAACAACATCTCTAACTAACAATATTTCTGTCTTGTATCAAAATGATGTCACGTGATGCCAAGGGTATTTTATGTATGCATATTTAGACCTATATTGTATGTTATATAAGTAGTATATTGAATAATTTAGTGTAAACACTATTTTATTTTACGATGTTCATTCATTTTACTTATATTTTCTGTATATTATAGTTTAAAACTTACATAAAACTAAAAGATAAAATTATATATATTTTTAAAGGTTTAATCACGTATCACCACTATCATATCATTCAACCTTTTGTGAAAATAATACAATAGGTTATTGTTTCTTATTGCGATAAACAGTGATTCATTAGGTAAACTGTAAATGAGCTATATCATTTATCCTCAACATACTGTATACAATGGTGGGTGGCCGATCATAAACCTATTAAAACACATGCATAATTTACTTACAGGAATTAACGCATTTTCTGTTAGAGGCTGGCCTTATATATTTAGCAGCCGCAGGGGAATAAAAGCTAACTTTATGGTACAAACAAGCAGTCTCTTGCGGCCAGGGCTTATATTAAATATTCACCGAAAATATTTCCTAGCTGAATGAAGTGAAAGCAGACAATTGTAAGCTACAACTCCTTCATGAATGCATGAAAATTAATTAACAATTTACTTTAAGGTTTTTGTTAATACGGAAAACACATTTTTTGGTTATTATAAGACATAAACTTTATATTCAAGACATATGCTTAATATTTAAGACATAAACTTTATACTTAAGACATATGCTTTATATTTAAGACATAAACTTTATATTTAAGACATATACTTTATATTTAAGAAATATACTTTATATTTAAGACATATACTTTATATTTAAGACATAGACTTTATATTTAAGACATAAACTTTATATTTAAGACATAAACTTTATATTCAAGACATATGCTATATATTTAAGACATAAACTTTATATTTCAGACATAAACTTTATATTTAAGACATAGACTTTATATTTAAGACATAAACTTTATATTTAAGACATAAACTTTATATTCAAGACATATGCTATATATTTAAGACATAAACTTTATATTTCAGACATAAACTTTATATTTAAGACATATACTTTATATTTAGGAAATATGCTTTATATTTAAGACAAACTTTATATTTAAGACATAGACTTTATATTTAAGACATAAACCTTATATTTAAGACATATACTTTATATTTAGGACATATGCTTTATATTTAAGACAAACTTTATATTTAAGACATAGACTTTATATTTAAGACATAAACCTTATATTTAAGACATATACTTTATATTTAGGACATATGCTTTATATTTAAGACAAACGTTTTATTTAAAACATAAACTTTATTTATAAGACATAAACCTTATATTTAAGACATAAACTTTATATTTAGGACATATGCTTTATATTTAAGACAAACTTTATATTTAAGACATAGACTTTATATTTAAGACATAAACTTTTTATCTAAAACATAAACTTTATTTATAAGACATAAACCTTATATTTAAGACATAAACTTTATATTTAGGACATATGCTTTATATTCAAGGCAAACTTTATATTTAAGAAATATACTTTATGCATGGAGTGCATGAAAATTAATTAACAATTTACTTTACGGTTTCTTAATACGGAAAAACACATTTTTTGTTTTGAAAATTTTATATTTTCAATAAATTTGGTTAAAGTAGAAAACCAAACTATTGAAAAATATAACATCCTAATTTGTAATTATATTTGACTTCCAATCAAATATATCTTTTTTTCAAGCTAATGTGAATTTAAAATAACGCTAATAAAAAAGTAAGCAATTTTTAAAAAATAATTTTATATGCGTGCGTTTCAAAATGTATTCAAAAAAGTAAATATTCTATTGAATAACTTACAAATAATTCATAAAATAATAATAATACCTATAAAAAATAAATATAGAAACCATTGGAAACAAAATAAAGAATTGATGGAATTTAATTCTTTTGCATTTAAATAATACAGTTAAATAGAAACAATAAATAATTCAGTATATAGCTAATTAATTCTTCCTCTAGAAAATTCAAACATGTTCATAACATTTACTGTGCCTAAGAAGAGACCTTACTTTCTATTTATTGTATTTGGTTTCTGATTAAATCAATTATTCCTCTTAAAGAATATATATTTTCATTTATTTATATTTATATAGAAGATAAATACAGAAATAATGTTTTCGGTGGTTTTGGGTTAAATAATAATAAATAACTTATTAATAAATAACTATTTTCTAGCTCACAATTCCAACACTATATTATTTCATGTGGTTTGAATTTCAATATCTTATACAAGCATCATATTTAAGACCACTATAAACACAACTATTAAAATCAACTGTAGAAAGTTGCAGTGATGCTCATGAATTATAAAGTATATTAATACTTCGTATTTTTACAGAGTGTTATTTATTAACACACAAAATAAAGTTGAGACGAATTATAAATAGTATTACAATATTATATTACTCAGATGAAAATTTTACTAAAATAACAAACTCACATAAATCATATGTTTGTGTTATGAAATAATATTCTAAACACTCAGAAAAAAATTCCCATCCATTTATTGTTAAGGTAAGTTGTTGTAATAATCTTGATTTTACTGAGCAAATCATATATTTATTTAAAGAACTAAGAGAAAATAATAACTTGCTGTGCGGACGCGTTTCGAACCCGTTGCTTCATCAACGAGGCCTAATCTGCTACTGGGGCTTTCACTCAAATTCGCAGACGTGTGTTTTATGGGTGCTGGTTGTATACTTAGTATTGGAAAATAGACAAGTACGGCTGTGCTTCTGCGAAAACAGAAGAAAAAGCAAGAAGGTGAAACATAAGAGTGTGAAAAAGGATTACCCTCTCGCCTCTAGTCTCCTTTTCCAAAACAACATCCGAAATAGATGTTTGGTTATATACAGAAGTGGTTGGTGATAGGTCAGATCAGGTGGTCAATCGTCTGTTTTAGACGATTGAAATATCTCCGTATATCAGTATAAATAGTCGTGTAATAATATTTTACGTTATATGTCCACAAAATGATAAAACCCCCTGGCTACACGATTCCCAGGGGAGCATTGGCGCACCATTGGCAGGGGAGCCATTGTAACACCATTACCAGGGGGCCATTGGAACATCATTGACAGGGGGCCATTGGAACACCTTACCCAGGGGGCCATTGGAACAACATTGCCAGGGGCCCATTGGAACACTTGCCAGGGGGGCTATTAGAACTTGGAACACCATTGTCAGGGAGCCATTGGAACAACATTGCCAGGGGCCCATTGGAACACTTGCAAGGGGGCTATAGAACTTGGAACACCATTGCCAGGAGGCCATTGAAACACCATTGCCAAGGTGCCATTGGAACACCATTGCCGGGGGGGCATTGGAACGGTTCAGTATGTCACCGCTATACGGTTAACAAAAACCGACACGTAATGGAATGCTCTTGACTTGGCGAGCACTACGTTAATGGTAGGATTATTCGTAAGTTTAAATAATAATTAAAAGACGAAATTACAGTATTTTTAATGCATTTTATATTTCTTTGTTTTAGTAAAGTTTTATTTTTGTTATTTGCTTCCATTGTGTTTTAGTTTTTTTTTCTATCGTACATACGAATGTCTGATCACTTAACAAAACTAATGTTGCCCAACTGACCAGGGGCCCAATTCAACCCCAACCATTCGAGGGTTGACGTTAATCCGTCTAAGGATATTTTGACCGTGGTTCCAGTTCAACCGTGCCAAATAGAATTCTAGTAGATAGCCGTGCTATACCCCCTCCCATAAATCACACGTCTCCATTTTGAGTGAAAACCGCCAATAGTAGGTTAGGCCTCGACAATAAAACGACGAGTTCCAAAACGAGTCAGCACAAGAAGTTAATAATTTTCACTTAGTTCTTAGATTAATTACTTTTCATTTCTTTATATTGATTTTCGATAAAACTGTACATTACAAAGTTGAAAATAACATCACAAAAACAGTACGATTGATAAAACAAACGATAAATGTTTTAAAGATAATGTCTTAAATACTTAAAGAAGACATTAATCCTTTTATTCCATTTGTTCCAGTTTAAATGAAAGTATGCTGACCTGCCTCAACAAAAAACAATAGTATGAGATACATGCAAAGGTATAATACATTTTTAGTAAACTGTAGAGTCCTTTAGGGCAGAGAAACAATAATATAACAAGTACTCATATAACATCAACTTTTTTATAATATTGCTCTTGACCGATAGTTGCTTCATAGTTTTATTAATATATACTTAAATATATCTGAAACATATTGCAAAGATTGCTTATTGTTTTCATACGTATGCGCACACGCTTACAACTCTGGAATTAAACGCTTTTAAACTCTCGTTTGCGTTCTTAGGCTTTTGGTGAAACAGCTCTGATGAATTTATAACATGAATACAAACCATCGTTCATTTTGTAACGACTCAAATATTTAGATCCAGATTCATGAAAACTATCTAAAAACACGTGGTGAAAATACAAAGAGGTTTAAGTCGTTACTGTATAGACAAGCCAGAAGCTGTTAGCATACGTCCCGCTCTAGTGAAAACGATTCAATTTACAAAAGATTGTCTGCTGTTACAAAAAACATGTAAAATGTAAAACATTTAATATAAGCATCTTAGACTATCATAATAGACTAAAAATACTTTACATCGAAATTTAAAGTAATTTTAAATAATTCTGTTTCATTAATTTAATTTTATATCTTAAATGTTGTAATACATAAAGTTGTCTGATTTTGCGGCATCGCCTGTTCAATTTAACGGATATACAGACCTGTGTTTAATAGTTTTGCCACTTAGATGAGCATTCGTAACAACTTGGCGTTGTTACGGGCTATAGCCCTACCATTTAATATAGAATAGCTTCCTGTTTCTGAACTAATATTTAATATATGAAACATGTTTACAGGAAACACCATTTAAAACAAGTTTTTCATGTTAAAATAAAGTTTAAAAAAATGAATGCTTTGAGAAGAAGAAGAGAGAGAGAATGCGGTCGGTTATTTATAATGAAATTTCATAACAAATATTAACCGCTTGAAGTTGTTAAATAAATCAAACGTCAAGTTACTACTTATATAAGACCTATTGTAAGCTCTTTCTTTTTGGTTCACATTATAAAAAATAAATTTAATATTTAGCGTAAAGAAATATTTATTGGGGCTTTAATCAATGGAAAGACTTTGTTGTTTATGTCTTCAATATAAAATCTATTTTATAAATATAAAATCCATGTCTTAAATATAAAGTCTATATCTTAAATATAAAGTATAAGTCTTAAATATAAAGTCTATATCTTAAATATAAAGTATAAGTCTTGAATATAAAGTCTATATCTTAAATATAAAGTATAAGTCTTGAATATAAAGTCTATATCTTAAATATAAAGTATAAGTCTTGAATATAAAGTCTATATCTTAAATATAAAGTATAAGTCTTGAATATAAAGTCTATATCTTAAATATAAAGTATAAGTCTTGAATATAAAGTCTATATCTTAAATATAAAGTATAAGTCTTGAATATAAAGTCTATATCTTAAATATAAAGTATAAGTCTTGAATATAAAGTCTATATCTTAAATATAAAGTATAAGTCTTGAATATAAAGTCTATATCTTAAATATAAAGTATAAGTCTTGAATATAAAGTCTATATCTTAAATATAAAGTATAAGTCTTGAATATAAAGTCTATATCTTAAATATAAAGTATAAGTCTTGAATATAAAGTCTATGTCTTAAATTTAAAGTATATGTCTTAAATATAAAATTTATGTCATAAATATAAAGTTTATGTCTTAAATATAAAGCATATATCTTAAATATAAAGTTTATGTCTTAAATATAAAGTTTATGTCTTAAATATAAAGCATATATCTTAAATATAAAGTTTATGTCTTAAATATAAAGTTTATGTCTTAAATATAAAGCATATATCTTAAATATAAAGTTTATGTCTTAAATATAAAGTTTATGTCTTAAATATAAAGCATATATCTTAAATATAAAGTTTATGTCTTAAATATAAAGTTTATGTCTTAAATATAAAGCATATATCTTAAATATAAAGTTTATATCTTAAATATAAAGTTTATGTCTTAAATATAAAGCATATATCTTAAATATATAAACTATGTCTTAAATATAAAGTCTATGTCTTAAATATAAGGTATATGTCTTATAAATAAGATATATGTCTTATAAATAAGGTTTATGTCTTAAATATAAAGTTTATGTCTTAAATATAAAGCATATGTCTTAAATATAAAGTTTATGTCTTAAATATAAAGCATATATTTTAAATATATAATCTATGTCTTAAATATAAAGCATATATCATAAATATAAAGTCTATGTCTTAAATATAAAGTATAAATCATCAATATAAAGTCTATGTCTTAAATATAAAGTATATATCACAAATATAAAGTCTATGTCTTAAATATAAGGTATATGTCTTATAAATAAGGTTTATGTCTTAAATATAAAGTGTATGTCTTAAATATAAAGCATAAGTATTAAATATATATTCTATGCCTTAAATATAGAGTTTATGTCTTAAATATAAAGCATATGTCTTAAATATAAAGTTTATGTCTTAAATATAAAGTATATGTCTTAAATATAAAGTTTATGTCTTAAATATATATCATATGTCATAAATATAAAGTATATGTCTTAAATATAAAGCATACGTCTTAAATATATAATATATGTCTTAAATATAACGCTTATGTCTTAAATATAAAGCATATGTCTTACATATAAAGTTTATGTCTTAAATATAAAGCATATGTCTTAAATATAAAGTGTATGTCTTAAATATAAAATCTATGTCTTAAATATAAAGTCTATATCTGAAATATAAAGCCTATGTCTTAAATATAAAGTCAATGTCTTAAATATACAGTATATGTCTTAAATATAAAGTATGTTTTAAATATAAAAGTTATGTCTTAAATATAAAGCATATGTCAAATATATAACGTTTATGTCTTAAATATAAAGCATATGCCTGAAATATAAGGTATATGTCTTAAATATAAAGTGTATGTTTTAAATATAAAGTTTATGTAATAAATATAAAGTCTATGTCTGAAATTTAAAGTATATGTCTTAAATATAAAGTATATGTCTTAAATATATAATGTATATGTCTTAAATATAAAGTATATGTTTTAAATATAATGTATATGTCTTAAATACAAAGTATATGTTTTAAATATAAAGGTTATGTCTTAAATATAAAGCATATGTGAAATATATAACGTTTATGTCTTAAATATTAAGCATATGCTTGAAATATAAGGTATATGTCTTAAATATAAAGTATATGTTTTAATTATAAAGTTTATGTAATAAATATAAAGTCTATGTCTGAAATATATAGTATATGTCTTAAATATAAAGTATGTGTCTTAAATATATAATGTATATGTCTTAAATATAAAGTATATGTTTTAAATATAATGTATATGTCTTAAATACAAAGTATATGTTTTAAATATAAAGGTTATGTCTTAAATATATAATGTATATGTCTTAAATATAAAGTATATGTTTTAAATGTAATGTATATGTCTTAAATATAAAGTATATGTTTAAATATAAAGGTTATGTCTTAAATAAAAAGCATATGTCAAATATATAACGTTTATGTCTTAAATATAAAGCATATGCCTGAAAGATAAGGTATATGTCTTATATATAAAGTATATGTTTTAAATATAAAGTTTTTGTAATAAATATAAAGTCTATGTCTGAAATATAAAGTATATGTCTTAAATATAAAGTATATGTCCTAAATATAATGTCTTAAATATAACGTATATGTTTTAAATATAATGTATATGTCTTAAATATAAAGTATATGTTTTAAATATAAAGGTTATGTCATAAATATAAAGTCTATGTCTGAAATATAAAGTATATGTCTTAAATATTAAGTTTAATACTTAAATATAAAGTATATGTCTTAAATATAAAGTTTATGTCTTAAATATAGGGAAAACACTCTTAGTTTCGCGGTTCGTATAAACGTTATGGAGATTCATGCGGAACTGTAGGAATACAAAGGTAGGCCTACTTGAGTTTTTATAAATGTGGGCCTTTTACCCTTATAACTCCTAGGGTAGTGTTGACACATTCGGAGGACATGGACATCCCCTTGGGAAATTACTTTATATCAGTTTCATACCAGGCGCAATATTACTCAATCAGGCTCAACACCTTTTCCGCTTTAGGCCAACCTTAAAATAATTAGGAGTATAAGATGTTTATGTATATATATAAATTAAAAGCTCTGAAAATCGTAAACAATATAAAACAGTGTAAACACAACAAACACATTCTGTTTTTAAATATCAGTCAACACTGCCAAGTTAGAATTTTAAGCTGTTGTTGAAAGAAGAATTTATTAGAACTTTTCATTTTTCGTACGTCATAAGTGATGCGTAACTAACTTTGCGATTGATAAAATACATTTCAAAATATAAACTTTTGTATGATAAAGAAATTCACGAGTTTGTTATAATTAAATGTGATATCATTAAACAGACGTGAATTACTAATTTATTTCTTCCTCTATATAATTTGCTGCTGGTTTATTATCTAAAAATTAAAATTAGCTAAAATACCTAAAATAACGGAGAATCGACCATAGATTCGCATTGTTTTCACAGAATTGATCTAATATTAGTAATTTATGTGTAATCGCAAATATCATATATTTGTTCTAAAAAATGCATGAATTACTTCATAGATTTTACGATTTCTACAAAATAAATTTCTCATTTAAATAGCTTAAATAACGTAGAATCGACCAGATATTTGCATTGATTTCACAGAATTGATCTAATATAGTAATTTACGTACCATTGCAATTATTATATATTTGCTCTAAAAATTGCATGTATACTATAATTCATAGATTTTGGGATTTGTTCAAAAAATTATTAATATTTACTAATACGATTCGTATTATGATATAACATGCAACAATTATTTAAATACTATCTTATATAGTAAAATGTTTTTCATGCATATAGGTTGAAGTTTGAAGTGATTGTACAAAGAAAAATTTAGTTTGACAGTAATACGATGAGTGTTTCATTTTCACACTCGTAAACACATTTTAATTCATTTACACACAAAAATACGAACTAAATATATACACGTTCACCATTAAATATCTACATAAATTTATATAAAATGTGAAATTTATATATATATATATATATATATATATATATATATATATATATATATATATATATAAATATCGCAATATGTTTTCTTGTGTATTAATAAAGAACAAAGTCAAAATACAAATACAAGAAATAAAAATAATTCTTGTATTTGTATTTTGACTTTGTTCTTTATATATATATATATATATATATATATATATATATATATATATATATATATATATACAGTAAACCCCCGATTAACCGTGGAATAGGGTGGCCCGGCAAAGCCGGATAACGAATTCCCCGGATAAACAGCTATGAACAAAGAATACGCAAAACGATCGATAATCCATTATTATACCATAAGTTACACAAATAATGACCCCGGTTAATTCAATTCACAAATAATCTTCAGAGGACAAAATAAATACAGAAAATAATTTAAAATGTCGATGTTTTTGACGCATAATGACATGTACATTTATATGTCTAACTATTTACAATACGTACATAAGTATACGTCAAAAGTAAGTATGTATGTACATATGTAATTTCCTTTACACATACAGTAAACTCCCGATTATCCGTGAGCGGATTAACCGGTTTGTGGATTATCCGGGGTATGCCATTGTTTTACAAATATCCCATTTTTATTCCAATCAGATTCATATGTTTAAATTTCCAAACGGTGAATTACGACGTAAATACATATAAGGCTTAATAGAAGTTAAGATGAAGGGAATAGATATGTAAATATGTACGTACTAATTTTTACATTGAAAGGGAAGCATCCCGACGCGGGCCAGCGAAATAAAAGGGGCGAGCAGACTACTGTATATAAGAGACAATGACAAAATGCTTGGACGCCCGAAAACCTAATGTGTATCATAAGATTGTAAACAAATGTCAGCTAACCTCGGCTATAAATATTCTAGGACGTGACATATGCATTATCCATGTCTGTCATATACATTATCGATCTTTATGGATTTGTGACACAAGTAGACACTGTGCGACAAAATATTTAAGCTAAATCAATGCTCACAAAAAAACAGACTAGATAACTTCTCATTCTATTCATCTGTTGTAATGCTTCCCTTTGGCAAGGAAATGTTTCTCCTATAATTTTATATACATCTTTAAGTAATTGATTTCTAGCTATTGGAATGTTTCCTCAGTGCCAAAGTGCTAGATTTCAAACATGTAGTCTCTCAGTTCGAATCGAGATATCAAATATATTAATTTAATGTAATGATTAAATATTTGAAAAACTGTATTAACATCAAATGTCATGCACTATAGGTTGAAAAAATGCATTTGAACTTGAATAGAAACGTAACGATTGAAAAAATTTTAATAACGATTGTTAATTTGGACAAGATATATATAAAGAACTAAGTCAAAATACAAATACAAGAATTATAATTGAATTTACAATTCAAAGCTTTTCGTTGGATAACAGTACCAACATCATCAGGAATATATATTTCTAATGATGTTGGTACTGTTAGCCAACGAAAAGCTTTGAATTGTAAATTCAATTATAATTCTTGTATTTGTATTTTGACTTAGTTCTTTATTAATACAGAAGAATACATATTGCGATATTTATATATATATATATATATATATATATATATATATATATATACATTTATATATATAAGGAGAGTGTAAGCTAATAGAACGAATTGAACAAAGGAATTCGTTTAGAAGAAAAAATATAAAAAAACAAATAAATTATTAGCAAATATTATTACTCGTGAATAGGGGTAAGTTGGACGTATTTCCGCCTCTAATGAGCATTTATTATAACACTTTATCTGATGAGATGCGTAACATTGATGTTACAGCACGTTTTGTTACCGTTACGCCGCTTCGCGTGCTTTTTAATTTCTTTTTAACGACGAAGGGGGAAACTCATCAAGGGATGTTTAGGCTCATTCACGCAACACAACCATTTCATTTACACATTAAAATTTGAATGTACTTTGTGAAATTAAAACAGACGTATGAAAGCTTAGATGTGTTTACATTACGGACAATTACAGTGAAATATCGTTAGACAGTCATTCTAATATATTTTTGGTTCAAAATGATATGTCATAATAAAATTTACATAACTATGAAATAAAAGTAATTTACAAAAATTTGTAGGAGCTGAACAGAATTTAGTCAAGTTTTGAACTTCAGCCCAAACACTTATTTTAGAATTCGAGGGTAAAGAATTGATGACGATGAAACGAATTGAACTGAAGATGAATGATATTCGAATCCATTCGTAATGCATTTTATTCAATTAAGAAAATTGCTAACATAACATTTTATTAAACATTAATTTGAATAATTAACATGTTCGGATTATATTACTAGTAATAGCTGACTATGTGTTTAGTAGCCTACACACCCCGTACGTTTATAATGACGCAAGCTAAAGTTACAGAGCAAGACAACATATTTACCAAAAATAAATAGTAAAATACTAACACACAATATCATGAATTTAGAGTATCTAAAATAAAATTTATCTTCGTTAACCTCAATAGGAATTTACTGAAACTTTTTTTAAAATTACTTGTTTAAATTAAAACACGTGTGTGTAATTCTCTTAGTACTCATGGAAAGATATTATTTATTTATATTATCATCTACTTTTTTTCATTTCAGAAATAAAAAGACATAATTATATCGTACATTTAGAAATAAGTAAGTGAACTTGTTTGGGATATCCATTTTATAATGATGACTTAGACATAAATATAGATGGGAAAACAATTTCCTTTACTGTTTAAATGAATGCGGTTCCCCCTCGTGGACACTCACCTTGACGCGGTGAGGGGGCTTAAACTTGGAATTCCATTAGCTTAAGCAAACCCAAGTGAACTAAGAGGTGTCCACAGAAGCTGCATAAGACCACTGCAGCCCCCTAATACATACACAAATATGGCAGAATGAATCAGAGAGTAAAACATTCCGGAGTATTAGTCCCCCAATCGGATCTCCGGGTGGGGACTGCTTTCTGTTATAATAAGCAAAGAAATAATCATCCTGATCGTCTTAAAGTAAACATCTGGAATATCAAGGACGAGCACATTGAATGTGTAAGAGAATTATATGGAATAGATAGAAATATTATTATGAGAAATCGAGGAGTGGGAAAAAACAAAAGAATCGAATTATGGTGTCATAGCAGAAAGCAAGCAGTAGAAATGCATATCCAAATGAAGAAAAAGTCAAAAGATGAGAAGATGAAACAACATATATCATTGGGTATAAACTTTAATGAACGTGAGAGAAAAACAAAAGACCTGCATAATTCACACATTAAATATCAATCTCAGAAATTTTTGCACTGGAATGCCCGCTCCTTGATGAATAAAATAGAAGAGTTGAAACAAGAATTGGATTTGAGTAATGCTAAGGTTATATGTGTTCAAGAGGCATGGTTGCCTGTAGACGAAAAGCGGCACCCTCGTTTCAAGAATTTTAATATTTTTAACAATTCACGAGCAAATGGCAGAGGTGGTGGTGTCATAACTTTGATACATAAATCTATAGTTGTTAGAAGTCATCAATCTATCACCACCACAAATATGGAAGCACTTAGCTGTGACATAACTATTAACCAAGATGTTAATATAAGAGTAGTCAACGTGTATATTCCTAATCAATTAGTAACTGATGAGGAACTTCAAAAATTACTGATTTCAGATAAATGTCTCCTTATCATGGGTGATTTTAATGCTAGACATGGCTCTTGGAATAAAGGAAATGACAACAGGAATGGCCTAATAGTTTACGAATGGATTGTGAACTCCAATTTGGTACTTGTAAACGAAAACAAGGAACCAACATACCAGTCACCAAGTACAGGATCATTGAATACATTGGACCTTACCCTGTCTTCTCCAGATCTGTTAGACATAATCAGTAATTGGTATGTGGGTAAAGATCTAATTAGTGACCACTTCCCAGTATATTTTAATATCGACAGTAAAGAGGGAAATGTTAATGCACATAGAGTTATTACTACGCAACATAAAATAAAAGATGCAAATTGGCCCCTATTTAGACATCTTACTAATAACACAGTAAACTGCACAGAAAGTAATACAGAAAACATTGTACAGAAACTAATGATTGCTGCCTCGGAAAGTACCCCTAGCATTAAGGTAAATAAAAATAAACAAAAGCCTAGTAACATTTGGTGGAATAAGAGAATATCCCTCCTTAGATTAGAAAGACAAAAAGCCAGAAAAATGTGGAAGAAATTTAGAACACCCGAAAATAGAAGCAAATACAACCAGGCATCGGCTAAATGTAAGAGAGCTATAAAAGAGGCTAAAAGGACCTCTTGGCATGACTTCATAGGTAGCATCAACTCAAACACACCTTGCTCAGCTGTATGGAAAAGATTTAAAGCAATTCAGGGAAAACCTGATAATAAAATCTATCAGATCACAAATCCGGATGGGATCATAACTACTAATGATAATGACATTGCTAATGTATTCAACAAATTATATGTCAAAAAGTCAGGTATTGAGGAAAATTGGCCGACTCATCTGAAGAATGAGAAAAAGAGCTTTCTTACAACTTTGAATGAAGCAATTTCCAAAACAGATGTCTGTGATAAACCTTTCACAGAAACTGAAATGAAGGCTGCAGTAGCACAATTGAAGTCATCTACGCCAGGAGAAGATAACATTCATAATTTAATGTTACAGCATTGTTCTGAGTCATTTATGGAAGAAATAAGATGCAATTTTACACAAATCTGGGAGACAGGTAACATACTACAAAAATGGAAACAGGCTATAATTATTCCACTTGTAAAACCAGGAAAATCTCCTGAACTTGCTTCTTCTTACAGGCCTATAGCCTTGACATCATGTCTCGGTAAACTTTTGGAGAGACTGGTTAATAACCGCTTAACTTGGAGGCTTGAAAATTATAATCTGCTGGGTTCATGTCTTTTCGGGTTCAGACCTAAACGAAGCACCTGTGATGCTTTACTAAACTTTACAGAAAGTATATATACCGGATTCTCAAACAAAATGTGTACATCAGCGGTGTTCATCGATTTCGAAGCAGCCTTTGATAAGGTATCACGCGTATCTATTATTTCGCAGTGTATGGAAATCGGTTTAAAAGGGAGGATATTGAAATACATTGTAGACTTCCTTAAGGATAGGAAAATTAAAACTAAGATCAATGATACATACTCTGAAGAAGAATGTACTCTAAACGGAATACCACAGGGGTCAGTCATTAGTCCTACTCTTTTTAACATAATGATGCAAAATTTAGGGAATATAGACCTTCCAGGCATCGGCATGGCTATTTTTGCAGATGATGTCACTATCTGGGCCACTGATAAAGACCCAACTGCTTCTACTCACCAACTGGAAAAGGCACTTAACAAAATCTCTGAGTGGTCTGAAAAATGGGGACTAACCATTTCAATGTCAAAAACTGAAGTATGCTTCTTCTCCAGGCGATACTTGCACACAAACTATAAACCAGTTATAAACTTAAATGGAAACGTACTGCGGCATAACCCAAATCCTGTACTTCTGGGTATTAAACTGGATCCAAAACTACTGTGGAAAGAACATGTCCATTTCATAGCGGACAAATGTGCAAATAGAATAAAAGCGTTGAAAGTTATAGCCAGCAGGGCATGGGGAGCAGATACATATATATTAAGGAATTTTTATTTGTCCTTTGTAAGATCAAAAATCATGTATTGTTGTGAAGTTTGGGGTGGAACAGCTGAAACTCATATTCGAAAATTACAAATATTACAGAACTCATCTCTGAGGATTTGTTTGGGTTGTCCAAAAACCACAAGTATACAGTCTATGGAAATTGAACTGTCAGTCATGCCCTTTGACTTATATATAAAAAACAGAATGTGGAAGAAACATTTTCAGATGAAGGCAATTTCACTTAACACACTTTCTAACATTGCATTGGTAACTAACATCCGACAGTCACTGTTCTACCATCATAACAAACCCTGCGAATCATTAAACACAATGGAATCAGGAAAAATTCCAGTTGTTTTGGAACAACAACCCTGGCTTCGAATCCCAATAAAAACCAATCTTGAAATTCCTGGTTCACTCACAAAAGAAGATTCACCTCACCTACTAAAATCTGTCGCTATGGAATTGATAAACACCACATATAACAACTTTGTAAAAATCTACACAGATGGTTCCGTTGATAAAGAGAACCATAGGGGAGGTGCAGCTTTTCATTGTCCAGAATTAAACGAGGATTACTATGTGCCCTGCGATTCCTCTTCAAGTATGAATGCTGAATTGATGGCCTTAAATGCTGCTTTGGTTTTTAGCAATACTATGGATGCACAGAACATCTGCATTCTCACCGATTCCAGGTCGGCCCTTCAAGCCCTTCAAGTACAGCACACTACAGACTACCATTTTCGAACATCTGAAATAACTAAATTGTTAAAAAACTTAGAACAGAAAAATATTGTATTTCAATGGATCCCCAGTCATTGTGGTGTTCCTGGGAATGAGGAAGCTGACAGATCTGCCAAGGCGTCTTGCAACTTGTTTCCATCTCCTGAAAGTTGTTACTCCTTAACTAATTGCAAAGAGGCAGTTGATAAAGAATCTCACATCTGTTGGAGAAAGAAATGGAGAGAATGCAATACTGGGCGCGAATATTATTCATTACAAAAACAACCTAATGATCCAAAGATCTTCAAGTCATTATCACGTTCAGTGGCATCTTTTGCGGCACGAGCTCGTATGGGACACATTGTCACCAATACATATTTGAAAAGGTTTCATATTACTAATGACTCTATCTGTGGAGTGTGCAAGCAAGAAGAGGAAACATTAGAGCACATACTTTTGAAGTGTCCTGTAACAGCAGCAACAAGGAGTCCCTTGATAAAGCAACTAGGACGGGAATGTACCCTGGACAGAATCTTGAAAGAAAGTTGTTTCTGGCCATTGGCAGAGTGTGTGTATAGGAGACATCGAGCCATCGAGGCCAACCTTGGAAGCTCGTAATAAGAAGTAAGAAGTAAGTTAAATGAATGCGGTTGACTTGCGAGTCAGGTACAGGGGAACGTTTCTATAACGGATACGGTGTCATCATCAGGCCTGCAATACATTAAATACACAGTTGAAATTACCAGCGTTAATTTGTACAAATTATATAATAGTTCACAAATAAACAAGCCTATAATGAAATTTCATATGATTATAAAACACTAGCTGACCCAGCGAACTTTGTAACGCCTAAAAGTCGATGAATATCAATGTGTTAACATTAGCTAAACTTAATTTAGTATTTTATTAACATAATAATAAGTGTGCAGAAATGCTTTCAAATGTGTTGGCAAATAATTAAAATTTGTTGAGTTTTGCTTATCAACCAACATTTTGAATGAATTCAATGAAATATGTTGAGATAAAATAAGATGACAATCACATTTTATGGTATGGTAGCACTAAAACATTACATGTCCAAAAACGTGTTATGTGTATAGAGGTTAATATTTTTCTGCTGAAATTATTTGCTTTGGTCACTTGTCTCTGTACCCTCCTGTTTACGATCCTGAGACTTACTATTACAGACAATCCACCAGGAATGTACTCAACAATTTCTCAAAATTTCATGACGATCGGATAAGTTTCAGTGGTATAGTAACGCATGGAACTCATACATACAAACATTCATTTTTACACACATATATATATATATATATATATATATATATATATATATATATATATATATATATATTTTTATATAGATAAGAAAATACAATTAGAATGCGCCAATGTATAGATGGGCCTGATGTATTGATGGGCCTGATGTATTGATGGGTCTGATGTATTGATGGGCCCTATGTATTGATGGGCCTTATGTATTGATGGGCCTGCTGTATTGATGGGCCTGCTGTATTGATGGGCCTGATGTATTGATGGGCCTTATGTATTGATGGGCCTGATGTATTGATGGGCCTGATGTATTGATGGGCCTGCTGTATTGATGGGCCTGATGTATCGATGGGCCTGCTGTATTGATGGGCCTGATGTATTGATGGGCCTGATGTATTGATGGGCCTGATGTATTGATGGGCCTGCTGTATTGATGGGCCTGATGTATTGATGGGTCTGCTGTATTGATGGGCCTGATGTATTGATTGGCCTGATGTATTGATGGGCCTTATGTATTAATGGGCCTGATGTATTGATGGGCCTGATGTATTGATGGGCCTGATGTATTGATGGGCCTGATGTATTGATGGGCCTGATGTATTGATGGGCCTGATGAATTGATGGGCCTGATGTATTGATTGGCCTTATGTATTGATGGGCCTGATGTATTGATGGGCCTGATGTATTGATGGGCCTGATGTATTGATGGGCCTGATGTATTGATTGGCCTTATGTATTGATGGGCCTGATGTATTGATGGGCCTGATGTATTGATGGGCCTGATGTATTGATTGGCCTTATGTATTGATGGGCCTTATGTATTGATGGGCCTGATGTATTGTAGGCCTGAAGACGATAACGTATCCATATTGAAACGTTGCCTGTGTAAATAAATAGTTGTACCTGACTCCCAAGTCACCGCTTTTATTTAAGAATAATCTCTGCAATTTTAAACATGATTAATAATTTACTATACTATAAAACAATAAAAGTGTTAGTCTAAGGGAAATGGAATCAAAGTGTAAAGTGGTTGTAATTAATATTTTCCTTTTAAATATTAACTTTACTTTTATAAAAACAAAATTAAACTATTATTATCCAATCTGACAGTCCACTACAAAACGTTGGAAAACTAACTAAAATGTAAAGGAAAATCAGAGATCAAGTGCTTTTATTTGTGTCACACGAAGTTATATTAAACGTGGCAGATAGAAATCGTGATTGCGAAAAGTTAATATTTGGAGCCTCGGTCATCGCAGGGGATTTCACTTATTACGGAATCCTCTTGAGGTATTAATGACACGGGATGGAGTTGGGTGTAGCAGACGTTTCACCCGAGTTCTGGTGAAATTCTAAAAATCATATCTGACCTGTGAACAGTCAGGCACAAAATTGTTAATCAGTTTAAATTTCTTTACACGTACATGAAAGTGCACTTTCTATGTTTTCCGAACAGTATTAGTTATCATCATTATCTAAGCAAAAGCTACACATAATAAATAAATATGACAAAACTGAATATATATATATATATATATATATATATATATATATATATATATTTAATTTGTAATTTTATTATATTATTTTTCAAAAAACTGTAAATTATAGACAGATTTCCATTTATACACTATCTTATAGTCCTTTATATTTAAAGGTTATCTTGTAGTCCCATGTAAACTGCTTATGAGGGTTAGATTAGTGATTTGTTAAGTTTCCTGTAACATATTCTTAAAGTAACCATATGCACCACATTCAACCACGACTGAAATTATCTATTAAACCGAAACATGTTTCACGTGAACAATTAACGACTTTTCACAAAATGATTGCCCTATTATATGTAATCTGATCAGTTTGAAACAATCAAGTAAAAATTAGAATCTACATGAAGTAACTAAACTTATATAAACAAGAGGGAGAAACCATATAAAACATCATGTTAAAAAAAAACTTTTGAAGAAATGGCAAAAGTCACGAACTATAGTTGATGGATTTTTTAAAGCAAAATATAACATCATCGATAATTCTTTTAATACAAATATTAGATGAATTGTACGAACACAATGCGAATCTATGGTCGATTCTCTGTAACTTGAGCTATGGAAATAAAAATTCTATTTTTTGAAGAAATCGCTATAATCCAAGAACTAGAGTTTATATATTTTATAGAGCAAAATATAACATTCTCGATAATTCTTTTAATACAAACATTAGATGAATTCTAGAAATACCATGCGAATCTTCATGATTTTTTGCGTTTTCTTCTAAAAATAGAATTCTTATTTAAATAGCTTAAATGACAGAGAATCTATCATATATTCGCATGGAGTTCGCAGAAATCATCTAATATTTCTATTATAGGAGTTATCGTGAATGTTATATTTCTGCTCTAAAAAAATCATGAACTATAGTTAATGATTTTTGCGATTTCTTCATAAAATAGAATTTTTATTTAAATAGCTTAGATCACAGAGAATCGACCATAGATTCGCATGGTGTTCGCAGATTTCATCTAATTGTTTGTTTTAAAAATGCTATCGATAATATTATATTTTTTTCTCTAAAATTGGTATGAACTATAGTTCTAAGCTATTTAAATAAGAATTCTATTTTATGAAGAAATCGAAAAAATCCATTAACTGTAGTTCATGCTTTTTAGAGCAGATATATAACATTAACGGTAACACCTATAATATAAACATTAGATGATTTCTGCGAACTCCATGCGAGTCTATGGTAGATTCTCTGTCAGTTGACCTATTTAAATAAGAGTTATATTTTTTGATGAAATCGCAATAATCCATGAACTATAACTCATGCGTTTTTCTGAGAAGAAATATAACATTCTCGATAACTCTTTTAAAACAAACATTAGATGAATTCTGCGAACAACATGCAAATCTATGAATGATTCTATGTAATTTAAGTTATTTAAATTGGTATTCTAATTTTTCTAAAAAAGCATGAACTATAGTTAATGCATTTTTGCGATTTCTTCATAAAATAGAATTCCTATTCAAATTAGAAATCGTTTTTTGTAGAAATCGCTAAATCCATGAATTTTTTAAAGCAAATATATGATAATTGCGATAGCACTAAATTACTAATATTAGATTAACTCTGTGAACACAATGCGAATATATGTTCGATTCTGTGTTATTTAAGCTATTTAAATGAGAAATCGCAAAATCCCTTAACTATAATACTTCATGCATTTTTTAGAGCAAGTATATAATAATTGCGATAGAACTTAATATATTATGTGTTTTTTTCGTTTAAAACAGAACAGGATTATACGTAGGCGAAATCAACCAGAGAGAGTGGGGATTACGGGTTTCTGAGCTAATAGGAGGCTCACATCTTGCTGCATGGGTGAGCCTTGTTGCCAAGTCGTAGTTAAAACTTCCGTTCGTCGCTCAGTCTCAATGTAGCTGTGGTACAGCGAATTACTAGTGGTGTAGCTTGCTTCGCTCTGCATTTTCACCTTTGCTTCCCTTCAACAGTCTTTTTCAAGACTCGGAATGTTTTTAAATCCCTTCTATTACCTCACACTCTCCTTATATATATATATATATATATATATATATATATATATATATATATATATATATATATATATATATATATCAATCAAGTTCAAATACATTTTGTAAACCTATAGTTGAAGACAATTTATTTTAATAAAGTTATTTCAAATATTTATTCAATAATTAAATTACAAAAATGTTGAGGGTCTATCTAGGTCGGTTTTGAACTGAGTATCTTCATGTTCAAAGTCTAGCACTTATTGGCACTGAGTCAACTTTCCATAGATAGGAACCTCTCAAAGATCTATGAAAAACCTCCATTTTATAACCTTAAATTGTTGTTATGGTTACTACACAATACCATAAATAATGTACTAAGGATGAGGCTACTTCAAATGACCAAAAATCATCTAACCAAAATACGCAGCTGTCAAATAACCAAATACGTGACATTCAAATAATCGTAATGCACGGACTTTAAATAACAAAATACGCGCATTTCAAATAACCAAACACACGGACTTCAACTAAAAGAAATGTTGCTGATTATCGCTATGCCGCTCCGCAGGCGTTCAACGTACAACTTGAAGTAAATAAATGGGAAGTAATGTCTCTATAAATATCTAAACTTAGTAGTTATTATTACTACCTTTAAATTATTTCTCAAAATTCTACGGTTTAACTTTATCGTTATTAAAGTAAATGTAATGCAGGAATAATATTAGGTTTGATTAGACCATAGATCGTAAAGTATCTTATTATAATTGTAAATAGTATACTTAAAAATCTTTTTGAATATTAAGTGTAATTACAAAACTATGGAAAATATGATACAGTGATTATTTTTGTAAACAATTGCAGATTTAACAACATATTGAAACTTAAATAACTAACGTAACAAATATTTAAACATCGTGTTGAATAAAAGTGTAGTTACAAAACGTTAATTAATATAATTAATTGATTATTTTTTAAAAGTTTTTAAAAATGATTCTAGATGTAAACAGCATACTGATACCTTAATATTAAAGTAAACTAGTCAAAGTAAAAGGTAAAATAGTCTTTCATCAAGGAACTACAATTTACAATACATTGTTATAAAGAAGAAAAATTGTCACGTTTCTTTTCATAAAACCATAAAGTAATTGGAAACAACTAAAAATATTATCTATACCAATACCGTACATATTTTTTCTTCTAATCTGTGTATAAAAGTGTAATTTACAAAATGACAGTAATATGATGTAGTGTTTATATTTAAAACAATTATAGATTTAATAAAATACTGAGACCTAAATATTAACGAAATTAACAAATCGCCCAATATAGCTACCTATGAAACCTAAAAAATGCATTAACCAAAATGTACACACACAATTTACGCGGCGTTAACTAACCAAATACGCGACATTCAAGTAATCGTAATACACGGACTTTACCTAAAACTAATGCTGCGGGTTATCTTATTGCCGTTTTGCAGGCGTTCATCGCACAAATTAAAGTTGAAATTGATAAATGTTAGGTAATATTTCTGTAAATAATTTAATACGCAGATGTTTCCTTAGTCCACAGTGTCCCGTGAGTAGACCCTATGGCTATCCTCAATTCCTGCCTAGACAGATAGATGAGACTCTCCTGCAGCCCCAAGGAAGGTTTCCTAAGGGTTAGCTTACTGTGTCTTATTCCTTCAGCCCTGACCCAGTGCTCACAGTGTCTTTCAGCCATCCACCTTCGCACTGCAATCTTGACCACGGATTTGGAAATATCTATCACCGGCTCCGGTCCAATTAGGTGAGTTGAAGACCCCTCTCTGGCCAGTGCATCTGCGGCTTCATTACCAAATATTACCCTATGCCCTGGCACCCAACCTATCTTGATTTGATTGTGCCTTGCCAGGGCTTCTAGGTTATTTAGGCACTTCCTGACTATGGCCGAGGTGACCACATGTCCGTTTAGTGCCTTAATTGCTGCCTGACTGTCAGAGAAAATAGCAATCAAGGTCCTGTGTATTCTCCTTCTCGCTATCTCTCCCAGACAGGCATTTATAGCATATATTTCGACCTGTAAGACAGAGGTATGCCTCCCCAAGGAAAAAACTAGTTTTACCCTTGGGTTTTTACAATACACCTCCGCTCCAGTGCCGAAGTCCATCTTGGAGCCATCTGTGTACCTACCAGATCTGAGCTCCCGATGTTACTGACCCTGACCTTTCCACCATAGTTTGGTGGGCCTGCTCGGTGCCTGGTGGTGGGCGCCGAGTAAGGTGGTCACTGCCCATCTCCAAGACAAGTTCTTTGACCACGCATCGATACTCATATGTCCCGAAACATCTGGGAGATTAGCCCAGTTGTTCGAGATGCAATCTCCATGCTGGGGTTTGGTGCTCGTGGTTGATTGCTTCCGACCTGTGGCACCTCACCTCTCACAACATCCAAGTCCTGGACGTTAACATGCTCGGCTCGGTTTTGGCCTCCCCTGCGTTGTGTGTTCAGGATTATTGGCCCTCCCGCTGCTCTCGCCTGATCTCTTCGGAGCCACCTTCTGGCCGCTCCACTCATACGCTTTCTCCGTAGAGAAAGCTTGCTCAACTCTACAACCATTTCACTGGTTTCTGCAGTCGGCAGCTTGGTAGCCGCCCCCGCACCCTCAGTGGTGGTTGCCGTTGATACATCTGCTACAGACTCACTGTTTGCCGTCTCATTGGCTCCCGCTGTCTGTGCAGACTCAACATCAATTTGTGTACTTACTCGGTCCATTAGCTTCCCAAGTATGGGGGAAAGAACGGTCAACCAGAGCAAAACCCCCACTGCCCTGGCAAGACAACATACAATGAGGTTTCGTCTGGTTCCTCAAGGGGATCGTGTGCTACTGCATTTTATACCCTGCAGCCATTCATCCATCGGCACGATGCCTTCCACCTTGGATTGGGTATTCAGTCACTGACCTTGAAGCACACCCTAAGTTCAGGACATTATTAACTGTTGCTCATGGAGCGAATAGCCTGCTTTACTCTCTTTTGTTACAACTGTGTCGTTAGGGTAGTTTCCCGCCCACACTTCACAACCGCATTGCCCTTGGTTCACCTCGGAGGTGAGAGTAGCATTGTGAGGACTTAATTCCCAACTACCCCAGTCTCCCCAGTCAGAGCAGTTATTTCTACCACACCAAACCGGTTGACTGACGAGGAGGGATAAATCCTCACCTTTGAACCATTGCCTTGGTCCGGGCCTGCTTATTCAGAAACCTTCCGGAATCCATATTCACAAGTAACCTATATATCTGTAGGCCGTTCCACTATCCGCCACCCGTGGACCCGCCCAGTTGCTAAGGCAAGCTATCTGGGTATCAGAGGATCTTATTACAAAATTACAATCTAGCAAACAAGAAGTTACAAACTAGAATAATCATTCTAGTTTGTAACTTCTTGTTTGCTAGATTGTAATTTTGTAATAAGACCCTCTGATGATGATACTGTCATCGAAATGTACATGAGGTTTTAATCTTAAGTAACTTGTTTTATTTGTTATTTTTGATTATTTAATGTGGTATTGGGGTTCTTTCCAATATTTTCATTGTAACCTAAATAATGGAGCTGTAATTGGAGATAATATTTTTTTGACAAATGTGCTAAACATTATTTTAAAATTTAATAACATTATCATATAGTATTCTCGAGAGTGTCGAGAGGCATTAATTTACCTATTATTACAAATAAGCCTATTGTATTAGCCAAAGACGAGTATGTAAATACATTGCTTCATTTTGATAGCCTAGTTATCTATAATATTTTTGCTGTGGTTATAATTAGGATTTTTCCAGGTAATTGGCATAAAAAATAAAACAAGGAAGTGATTACATTTTGTATGAGTTGACACCAGCCACAACGGTAGCAAAATTTGGTTTATCAAACCTAACCTGAACCAGCAAAATATATTACAAAATCTTTTGAGGCCATTTGTAGACGCGATCTGTATCGCTCATGTGCAATACGTAAGTTGTAAGCGGGTAATGTTTAAAAAGGCCAATGTCAGAGGCGTGCCGATTTGTGGTATGATTATATTCATATCGACACAAAGATGACTTGGTTGTGTAAAAACCACCACCACACTCTTACCCAGTATATATAAATATATATATGTTGTTACGCTTCCTTTTCCTAATCTGGCAGGTTTAATTTGACCAGTATCGTTACGTCTGGAATGTAGACAATGTATTAGATCTATGTTTTCTGAGCGGGTAATACTGCAATTTTGTTTGTGGGGCACTAAATTTAGTCTTTTTTCGGAGTTGTGAATACAGTAAGCAATAAAAAAAACCCAGTTTTTATTTTAAATACAGTAAAGCTGTTCTCATTATTTTCATAAAAGAATTGCACAAGTTATTGTCAAGAAATTGGCTATTCATTTAGAAAAATGTGAACTTTAAAAAAAATAAATTTGGGCAATTCTGAAGATGACACATTTGTGAGTTTACAAATTCGTGTTATTTGCCTAGTCGAGTTGATTACTAATAAATAAAAATATGTGAATGTTGCTGTTCTTCACATTATTATTGTTTAGGTAACCAAATTCGTGAACGAACTGGCGATAAAATTTGTACTTTCAAATATTTGAAAAACAAAATTTGCAGACGCTATATTATTATACGGTATGTTATTCATTTGCTCTTTCCTATTAGCAATTTCCATCCATGCCCTCCCTTTTATCTATGTAGATAAATATAGCTTTTATTTCGGAATTTCTTTAGTATAAATATGTAAATACTGGCTTTACCCTGCGCACGTTGCTGCGCCTGAGATCATAATTTTCTAATAAGAAAAGCAAATCAAACATATTTCTTTTACTGCAACGCTAGAGGATAGACAATGTTTTTCTTCAATACATTATGCTTATAAACATACAAATTTTAGGTGTCGCAACATGTAATAGTAGGATATTGAAGGTCAAATGTTCAAAATTTAATCCAGCAATGGTCGACGATTGGGCTTGTGCCTTGTTTATGGTTATTGCGAATGCAAGACGCAAAGGAAATTATAGTCGTTTGAAATCAATGGGTAGATCTGATGAAATTATCGGTATTCATAAAATTAAAACCATCTCTCCTTTGAACTTGTCCCCTATGATTTCTGCTTAGCTCAAGTTGGTTGTCAGTTTTTTTTGTGAATAGTCTGGCACAACTTTGGTGGATTCAAATTTCGCAAGAGTATTATCGTCGACCTTGCTTTTAATATTAATATGCGTGATAGCAATAGGCCTAATTTCACATAGAATCTACCTATTTTAAACAATATAAAATATTTATAATGTATTTTTATTTTTGCATTATGTTTATAATTATTTTAATTAATTAAGTAACCCTAATGTAGATATACATTTTAACATTAGACTTATGGAAGGCTGTACACTGAACCATCCTAAGCCTCTGGGGCGGAGCCATGTGGATGGATATACACCAAGTTTCAAAGATGGAGGGAAAATGTTAAACAAACCCTCCAAATTTATAGTTCATCGGTTTAGGCGTCTACAGAATACAGACACACAGACAAGCATTCATTTTTTGTATATACATATTAAAAAAATAATTAAGTACGGTATTGGTATAGATAAAAGTTTTAGTTGTTCCAATTGCTTTAGACTATGATTTTATTAAATCAAAGTTGACAAGTTTTCTTCTTTATAATAATGTATTGTAAGTTGTAGTTCCTTGATGAAAGACTAGTTTACTTTGATATTAAGGTCTCAGTATGCTGTTTACATCTAGAAACATTTTTTAAAATATTCAATTTCATAATATTACTTATCGTTTTGTAATTTCGCTTTTATTCAAAACGATATTTATATATTTAAAAACATAATAAGATGTTATGCTATGCATGTGCTATGCTATAACCAAGTCGAAAGATATTGCTATGTTAGACAAGAAGTTATGAGGTTTTGATTACGTTAATTATTTATGTTTCAAAAAGTTGTTAAATCTGTAATTGTTTACAATAATAATCACTGTAACATTTCCCATTATTTTGTAACTATACTCAATGTTCAAAAACATGTTTAAATAGATTATTTACAATTATAAGAAGATGCTTTGCGATCTATGGTCTAAACAAACCAAATAATATTCCAGCATTATATTTATTTTAATAACAATAAAGTTAAACAGTAGCGTTTTGAGAAATAATTTAAAGGTAGTAATGATAACTACTAAGTTTTGATATTTATAGAAATATTACTTCCCATTTATTTATTAACTTCAAG
>JBAIZL010000221.1:7500-50000 GCA_036971475.1 Prosapia bicincta | reverse complement strand
TAAAGACATACACAGATGAACATTCTAGTAGTTTCTCTTCAAACACTCTCGTAAAAGGTTACATGCTATAAATACGTTTTTTTTCTAAACAGTTACTCTACTAAAGTACATATAGACAAATGAAACAACAAAAATGGAAAAGGAAAAAATCAAAATACTTGTGAAAAAATTATAAATGTATTTTCGTTTTTGTAATAATAGTAATGGTAATGAGCAATATGAGAATTTGAGAATGTTTACAATATTAGTAAATTTTATTTGTAATCGTTATTGTTGTCCTACACTTTACCAACATTTACTACAATCAATAAACATGAAACATATCTAACATAAATTTAACATTAAATACTTATTATTTTAAACTATACAAATACCAATATTTTTAATCCAGCTTCGTATATTGACAATAATTATTATACTTCCAAGCAGTTAAGAAATGTTAAGATGTTTGACTGTATAATTTTAAATAATTTTTTACCTTTTATATTTAACTACATAACATTTATACATTGGTATACATTGATAAACATTTAAATACCAAGGAAAATAATAAATAAAAGATTTTTTGTTTGTATAATTATGGAAATATATATTTCAAAATGTTTATTTTACATTCTAGATAAGATATATTTGTTTAATTTAATTATTGTTTTTGAACTCGCGAGTCTAATTCTTATAAATTATGTCCTGATTGTAGAAATCCTGAACTGGTAAAGTGTTTTCAAATGTTTTGTAGTGGTAGTGGCGGTTACCTATTTTACCACATACTGTTAGGAATTATTTACGGTTAAATAATGAATATAAATACAACTCCTAAGAGACTCTCTGGTTGTATCATAAAGTTTGCTTTCGGTTCTCTTGTGGTTACTGGATTTGTAACGCTGTAAGCAACAGAAAACTCATTTTTGCCTGTACCTAAATAAATTATGCAAATTGTTAGTAAAACTAATAATTCCATCGGGAAAATCTGAATAAAGTTGAATTGTTTGTTTTCTTCATGTAGTGGTTCGTGTAAACTTTTCTTTACGAGTTTCCAGTAATAAGAGTTAGACACTTCAATTACATGTTGTAAATAAACACTTATTATTTATTTTAAATATAAATCTAAGATTCTATTATCGTTTAAAATAATTTTGAAAGATTGTAAACGTATACCCCGGGAATCTGACGTATTTTTTGTAAACCATTAAAAATAAAGTCAGGTTTCAATTTAATTCTTATTTAATTGATTGGAAAGTAAAGTTATTAATAAAATTTAACTATTCAAGTAGTTGATCAAATACGTATTTTATTTACAAAAAAAATCTTATAACTATTATAAAAAATTTGTTAAACAAATTACTATTGTGCAAACATATAAAGTAGCAAAAAAGCCGTTCCATTAGGTAGTACATAATAGTAAAAATTATTAAACCTATATTATATAAATATTTAAACATAACCTCCAGATATCCTCTAAATGGAGAAGAAAACAGATGTTATCATTCATTGATTTCATTACCGAATATCTGTGATTGAGTTTCGCAAACGTTCGCAAGAATGTGATCATCTGCGTTCAAGAAATATAACAAGAAAATCCAGTTAATTTTATATTTTTTTACCACGAAAAAAAACGTTCGCCTAAAAGAGCTTTCAATTCAACAATATGTATACTTTTCCCTTTTGGCAATGACGGGCCTACACTCGTATACAACCAATCCGTTAATATGGTTACTATTATTATTATATTTATTATTACCCTTGTTGTTGTTTTTTATACATATTGCCTTAATATAAATAATATTCCAGCTATGTTATGAGTTAAGGTTATAAACACAAGAAATATGTAAAACCTATAACTATATAACTTTAATCTCAAACGCGTTTCAATGACAATATGTCATCATCATCAGGTATTATATTACAAATGTATAACTTTATTTTAAAAAAGGGAACATTGCCTATAATATTTTAACCCAAATTTTTATAATTGTGAGTTTTATAGATTTCATGTATTTATAGTTTATATTATGATAATTTTTTGCGTGTGTCTTATACATGTATGATTAACATAGTTCCATTTCTATTAAAGAATGGTTTAAGAGATACAATTTCGGGCATTAAACGAGGGCTTTAAGGTTTAGCAATATTTGAGTAATACACCGTGTATATCCATTACAACCCGTTTCTACTAAATGGGCCGCTTAATCTCTTAATACCACACGTCGAGCAATAATTATTCAAAAAGCCACAGCACAGTGCCATGTTTTGTGGTGGCCACCAAATTACCTTAATCTCTATTGGACAAAGCTCAGGAGAATATATCATGTCCCGAGGCGAAAGTATAATAAGTAATTTACAGATTTGGTATAAGGCCGGTTTACGTATCGAACAAACTTCTTTTAAATGTATAATTTAAAAAGAAACTTAATATACGAATGATTAAACCTAACTGTTATTGTATTGTAATACAATAATTCTATTTATCCACATCCTTAACAATACATCTAACAAGCATGTGCTTTATATTTACCCTTCAACTCTTAAATTAAAATTTCGTTTACTTTTTATTCTCATGTGTTAGTTGGACAAAGTGCTGTTTAAATTTAATATTTTTTTTTAAAATCTGTATAAAATAACATCATGTTTCCTTTATTTTAATATATTATTAAGATAATAAGACATAACTAAGACCCTAACTGTACTAATAGCGCTGAGCATAATATGAGTTTATCATTGTTACATCGCTGAGTGTAAATAAAGAATTTCGTAAAGTATGAGTGAACTTGGTTTTAATAGAAACTATAAATATACCTTTTATATAATATATTTGCAAGCGTTATGGATTTTATTTTATATAAAGGAAATTCCTAAACGGCTAAAATAATAATTTTAAAATTTCATTGCAAGTACTTCAGTCACAATACAAAAATACTAACGAAAATTATTCCAATAAATCAAGTAAGATATATATTTAATTTTTCTCTTTTGGACTTTAAAAACAATCTAGTTTGGGCATCCTTTGTTGCGTAAGGTCACTCTCAAATCTTTAGGAGATTAGATGAAGTTCTGTCTTTGGATATAGTTCAGCGTTGAATTAAAACACCAGCTAGTCCTTCAATGTTCTCTTAGTTGGTATTTCCGTTTCTGATCGCGCGCGCGCGCGCGTGTGTGTGTGTGTGTGTGTGTGTGTGTGTGTGTGTGTGTGTGTGTGTGTATGTGTGTGTGTGTGTGTGTGTGTGTATGTGTGTGTGTGTGTGTGTGTTTGTGTGTGTGTGTGTGTGTGTGTGTGTGTGCGTGTGTGTGAGTGTGTGTGTGTGTGTGTGTGTGTTTGTGTGTGTGTGTGTGTGTGTGTGTGTGTTTGTGTGTGTGAGTGTGAGAGAAAGAGAGAGTAAAAACGATATCCATGTTCAGAGACCTTATAATAAAGAGGGAGATACCAAAATTAAGTTACATAATTGTGTTCCAAGAACTTACACGCAAGAAGGAAATATATTTCCCTTTGTTATGGCTTCTAGAATGTAAAGAAGGTCATAAATAATAAATAGATGGGAAGGTCGAGAGATGATCCAGCATAAAGCGTGTCGCGTTAACCCTCCATACACAGGGGCATTATTTTAAGAACACCTCATCCAACAACTGGTAAATCTCTTCTTTGTAATTACGCCAAATATAATCCAGTCATGTTGTACAAAAAGAATTGTTTTATTTAGTTAAATTGAACAAAACTAAAACTATTTAAAAATTCAAGTTCTGGAACCGCATTTAGAGCCATACGAATAAGTAGGCTATACACATTCTAATTGATAGAAACATTTTTATTCCAATCTGAAATGGTACATAAATACATACTTATGTTTCTCTATTAGCTTTTATTTCTAAAATTAAAACTAAACTTAAAAAGGGGGATGAGAAATATTACAACTATTAATATAAAAACATGGACTCGTGTAACAACGTATTTTGTTTAAATACCTTGTGTCAATTTACTTGTATTTTTAATACCGATCCAACAATCCATGATATATCTCTAATAGTAATAACACGTAAATTGGTATTAATTTAACCGAATTTTAAATAACAACGGATTTTGGTTACCAATAAATAGGCCCCTCAGTCTCCAAACCTATTATATTTATATTAAAAAATTGTCGTCAATGGTCATTAAAATGCAATGTCTATGTACACTTACTAAAATCATTTGTCTATTTACCTTTAAAAAAGATTTCAGTGAATAAACAAATAAATATTTTACAAAAAAAAAGTGTTGATTTTAAAAAAATATATATTTCTAGTCTTGGATTTAGATGAATTTTATTTTCATTAGGTAATAGAGTGGCACTGGTAATAAACACTTTAGTCTATAATGCGAAATAAAATCGATTACAAATGCATACCGAAATCGATACATACTGGGTAAATCCAATCTATAGTAAACAAGATACAATAATAATCAAAATCTATGGGGAAATAAAAACATATGCTACATGGAAAAATGCTGTAGGTTAGGTTAAAAAAAATATGAAAACAGACACAATAATTGGCAATTAAAACAATTGTTTAGATATTATTTGTTTAAGAATAGAATGCGTTGTTTGTTCCGAAGCCTAGCATTTTATAAGGTATTGTGAACAACGGAAAGGAAAGACGATATAGGAAACACTGGTTAAACCTAATTAAGCTAAAGAAGATTAATTAGTTTAAATTAAATTAAATTAAATATTTCATGCTTCATCTGTTATTTAAGTTCGTTTAAAATACACGACACTTAACATCTGTTTGAAGTATAAAGTTTGATTTAGCGCCCCGATAGAAACCGATTTTATGTCGCCGTTTGTTGGCACTTCAGATTGCTATAGCTTCATAGGTGTTGAACGATAGGAATAAAAGTGAATGGGAGGTTTTATAAATCTTTACTTACATTAACCGAATTACTTTGTGTTTGGTGTTGACAGATTCTGGAAACTTGAAAGGGATCCCGTGGGAAATTTCTCGTTTACGTTTTTATACCTGGAAGTAATAAGCAATACACTCCCGACTTTACGGCCGCCCTGTGTTACAGTTAAAGCTACCGTATGGTTCTAAAGTAATTACATGAAGTGCATCTGGTAAGCAGGAATATATTAAGAAGAGTTAACTTAGTTTGTTTAGTGGTAACGTATGTAAGAGTAAACAAAGATTAATATAGGTTATTTAAAAATATGAACTGGCAGAGATTGAAATTTTGAAAATATCTGTGTTAAATGCTCTTTTTAGGCTTCCTATTAGTTATAAAACTATAGTTTTCTAGTGTTTACTTGTTAGAACATTTAACTTTAACTCATCTGATTCATAAAAATTGTTTTTTGTAAATTTCAAAATATATTTGATTTCAAATTCAGTGAAAATTAAATAGAAAAGATTATCTGAAAATCATTTGCTTACTTTCCTCAACAAGGATATTATATTCCAACTAAATATTAACGACCAAACAACAATGGAAAAAAGGTAAAGAGTAGCTTCCGATAATATTGTTAAAGAAATAAAATCACTTAGAAGGTTGAATCTTCGATACACAAATTGTCACGCCTATATACGAGTCTGTATGATTCCATGTATTTAGCATTAGGTATTTAGTGAATAGTAAAACACTGAAAGCAGAATAGTTCCAGTGAATATTTGAGTGCGTGTTGATAAACTTGTCAAAAGTCCAAGCATAAAATAACACATTTGTTGATGACAGGAGCTGTTTGTAATGCAACGGTTTTTCAAGATATGAAAGTTTGAAATATTCATAAGTTTCAAAATTATTAAGTTACAAGATAACAGAAATAAACTATTTTTATCAAACTTATGTTTTTATGTGTAAGTTAATACATTTATTAATGCAGACAAATAATGAAATTTACACCAGAACCTAAATCTTACTACGTAAGGAATAATAGGCTCATTGTAGTAACACTAACAATAATTCGGATAAGGAGTATAACTTCTTGGCCACAATAAACTCTCTTTTTCAAGAAACCCTTAGTCTTAAGCATCCATTCTCAATGATAACGAATATTATTGTTGAGGTAGCACGCTATTTAAACCGAGAATAACATGTCCTTACCTGTAAATTTGCTAATTTAAATCATACTTCTGCCTTGTAAGATTAGTGTTTGTTTGTTTATAAACGTCGATCGTTACCCGAGATCTAAACCCAAGCCTTCAACTTAGCATTTTTGATCACTCAGTCGCCTCTCCGTAGGCCTATTCTAGACCAGCAGACCACTCAATGGCCTTACTCATCAGCTATTTATTTCTCATATAGGCTTTTTATCTGCTTTCACTTTTGATTTTCTTGTTCGTAAACATTTATTATGTTATGTTTCTTGTCTTACATTTTAAATAAAACGCTACTTTTACAACTATTTTGTTTCCACTTTCTCATTTATTTCTACGTATTTCATGCAAAAATAATTATGTTCTTAATGGTTATTTTTATTTGCAATAGATAAAATGTGTGTATCCTTTTTTAAAATAATTCTCCATATTTTTTCAATACAAATTTCAAACCTCCAACACTGTTTAGGTATACTCATATTGTACATAATAATATCAAATTTATATTTTGTAGGTAATTGTATTGTCATGGGGATATAAGGGGTTTAAGTGAGAACTATAAATCCTTTTGTTGATAGAGCGTTCAAATATTACTTTTCCACAAAAGCGGTTTGGTCTGTCTCCTCAAATAAAATTTGATGGAGAACAAGACAAAAGTCTTGATCCCTTAGTCCCTTTTCTTTCGCAATGCTGTAGTAAGCAAGTAAATATAAATCCATTTTGCTATGTTAACACTAAACATTGGCAGTTTGTTTTTACGTTACACTCAAGGGACGATGTCCTTACTTCAACAACGGTAGTTGTAATGCTTCTCGCCAATAATATTACAAACGTGTCCCGTTGCATAACCACAATTAAATGCGTAATACGGAAAAACAATACTACAACAAAATACTAGGACCTATTATATAATAAAGTGAAAAAAGTAGTAGTCAAATAAAAATGAATATATGTAAAATATGAAAATTTACAAAATATACATATCAAGAACTTAATATAATCAACAACAGTAAACATTCAAAAACGAACAAGAATTGGAAATAGGTTCGTCATTGCTTCAGGCGAATTTAATGAGGAAATACAACCGCAGGAAGTACAACCGCAGGAAGTACAACCACAGGACGTACAGTTGTATACCGGAGTAAGTACAATTACAGGAAGTACAACCGCAGGAAGTACAACTACAGGAAGTACAACCACAGGAAGTACAACTGCAGGACGTACAACCACAGGAAGTACAACCGCAGTAAGTACAACTGCAATGATTTTTGTTTTAACCTAAACTCAACATCAAGCCAAACTTATGAATAAAAGTCACGTTATACGGAATGCAAGAAAAGACTAAATCTAAAAAAGTTGCATCTGAAGAGCTTATACAAATTTGAGTTGTTTGTTAAGGTTGTGTATTTTCTCACAATATGTACACTCTGTTGTTTCGCACTCTGGACTGACATTTTACCAGCATGAATCTATTTTTACATTATTTTATTTAGCTCAATTTTGTGTTGGTCCTACAACTATTAATTTGAAATGTCCTAATAGACCGTACTGTTTGGGAATACGATTTTGTATCTATAAGTACTTTTTTATTTAGTTAATATTTACAGGAAATATATTTTAAAAGTCATGTACATTTACCATATAAAAGCTAATATATACAATAATGAAAAAAACCGAAATTAGTTAAGTGTATAGGCCCTATATATATATATATATATATATATATATATATATATATATATATATATATATATATATATATATATATATATATATCACAACAATATAGTTACACTGTAAATTTATTGATCTGTGTATCCCAGCTTGTAAAACAAAAATAGCGCAGATTACAAAGAAATTATTTCTTTTTTTTATATGTTTTGTAATAAAATGAGCTATATCCCTCGTACTCTTTAAGGTTATGCAGGGCTATGTAGGGTCTATTATCAGTACAGAAACAGGGAATTTCTATTTTGTGATAAGCCCACTTGACACTCTACCATTATAAACAGGAGGTGTTTTTATATGTAGCCCGTATCACTAACGACAGAGAACTCGTGCTGTTTACCCTCTTCTATCTCCCGACTTGGTGAGCTAGACAATCAAGAGTTAGAGAGCATCAGCTTAGGTGAGAAAGTGAGTTCGGCTTTGTGCTTGCCAGAGATACTCGTGCTGTTTACCCTCCTCTATCTCCCGACATGGTGAGCTAGACAATCAAGAGTTAGAGAGCATCAGCTTAGGTGGGAAAGTGAGTTCGGCTTTGTGCTTGCCAGAGATACTCGTGCTGTTTACCCTCCTCTATCTCCCGACTTGGTGAGCTAGACCGTCAAGAGTTAGAGATCATCAGCTTAGGTGGGAAAGTGAGTTCGGCTTTGTGCTTGCCAGAGATACTCGTGCTGTTTACCCTCCTCTATCTCCCGACTTGGTGAGCTAGGCCATCAAGAGTTAGAGAGCATCAGCTTAGGTGGGAAAGTGAGTTCGGCTTTGTGCTTGCCAGAGATACTCGTGCTGTTTACCCTCCTCTATCTCCCGACATGGTGAGCTAGACAATCAAGAGTTAGAGAGCATCAGCTTAGGTGGGAAAGTGAGTTCGGCTTTGTGCTTGCCAGAGATACTCGTGCTGTTTACCCTCCTCTATCTCCCGACATGGTGAGCTAGACAATCAAGAGTTAGAGAGCATCAGCTTAGGTGGGAAAGTGAGTTCGGCTTTGTGCTTGCCAGAGATACTCGTGCTGTTTACCCTCCTCTATCTCCCGACTTGGTGAGCTAGGCCATCAAGAGTTAGAGATCATCAGCTTAGGTGGGAAAGTGAGTTCGGCTTTGTGCTTGCCAGAGATACTCGTGCTGTTTACCCTCCTCTATCTCCCGACTTGGTGAGCTAGGCCATCAAGAGTTAGAGATCATCAGCTTAGGTGGGAAAGTGAGTTCGGCTTTGTGCTTGCCAGAGATACTCGTGCTGTTTACCCTCCTCTATCTCCCGACTTGGTGAGCTAGGCCATCAAGAGTTAGAGAGCATCAGCTTAGGTGGGAAAGTGAGTTCGGCTTTGTGCTTGCCAGAGATACTCGTGCTGTTTACCCTCCTCTATCTCCCGACTTGGTGAGCTAGGCCATCAAGAGTTAGAGATCATCAGCTTAGGTGGGAAAGTGAGTTCGGCTTTGTGCTTGCCAGAGATACTCGTGCTGTTTACCCTCCTCTATCTCCCGACTTGGTGAGCTAGGCCATCAAGAGTTAGAGATCATCAGCTTAGGTGGGAAAGTGAGTTCGGCTTTGTGCTTCCCAGAGATACTCGTGCTGTTTACCCTCCTCTATCTCCCGACTTGGTGAGCTAGACCGTCAAGAGTTAGAGAGCATCAGCTTAGGTGGGAAAGTGAGTTCGGCTTTGTGCTTGCCAGAGATACTCGTGCTGTTTACCCTCCTCTATCTCCCGACTTGGTGAGCTAGGCCATCAAGAGTTAGAGATCATCAGCTTAGGTGGGAAAGTGAGTTCGGCTTTGTGCTTCCCAGAGATACTCGTGCTGTTTACCCTCCTCTATCTCCCGACTTGGTGAGCTAGGCCATCAAGAGTTAGAGATCATCAGCTTAGGTGGGAAAGTGAGTTCGGCTTTGTGCTTGCCAGAGATACTCGTGCTGTTTACCCTCCTCTATCTCCCGACTTGGTGAGCTAGGCCATCAAGAGTTAGAGATCATCAGCTTAGGTGGGAAAGTGAGTTCGGCTTTGTGCTTGCCAGAGATACTCGTGCTGTTTACCCTCCTCTATCTCCCGACTTGGTGAGCTAGGCCATCAAGAGTTAGAGATCATCAGCTTAGGTGGGAAAGTGAGTTCGGCTTTGTGCTTGCCAGAGATACTCGTGCTGTTTACCCTCCTCTATCTCCCGACTTGGTGAGCTAGACCGTCAAGAGTTAGAGATCATCAGCTTAGGTGGGAAAGTGAGTTCGGCTTTGTGCTTGCCAGAGATACTCGTGCTGTTTACCCTCCTCTATCTCCCGACTTGGTGAGCTAGGCCATCAAGAGTTAGAGATCATCAGCTTAGGTGGGAAAGTGAGTTCGGCTTTGTGCTTGCCAGAGATACTCGTGCTGTTTACCCTCCTCTATCTCCCGACTTGGTGAGCTAGGCCATCAAGAGTTAGAGATCATCAGCTTAGGTGGGAAAGTGAGTTCGGCTTTGTGCTTGCCAGAGATACTCGTGCTGTTTACCCTCCTCTATCTCCCGACTTGGTGAGCTAGGCCATCAAGAGTTAGAGAGCATCAGCTTAGGTGGGAAAGTGAGTTCGGCTTTGTGCTTGCCAGAGATACTCGTGCTGTTTACCCTCCTCTATCTCCCGACTTGGTGAGCTAGGCCATCAAGAGTTAGAGAGCATCAGCTTAGGTGGGAAAGTGAGTTCGGCTTTGTGCTTGCCAGAGATACTCGTGCTGTTTACCCTCCTCTATCTCCCGACTTGGTGAGCTAGGCCATCAAGAGTTAGAGAGCATCAGCTTAGGTGGGAAAGTGAGTTCGGCTTTGTGCTTGCCAGAGATACTCGTGCTGTTTACCCTCCTCTATCTCCCGACATGGTGAGCTAGACAATCAAGAGTTAGAGAGCATCAGCTTAGGTGGGAAAGTGAGTTCGGCTTTGTGCTTGCCAGAGATACTCGTGCTGTTTACCCTCCTCTATCTCCCGACTTGGTGAGCTAGACCATCAAGAGTTAGAGAGTATCAGCTTAGGTGGGAAAGGGAGTTCGGCATTGTGGTTGCCGGAGATACTTTTTTACATCTTTATATACTACATTATCTAAAATAATCTAAACTTACTTAATACAAATTAAGAATAAATTCACTACTACTCATAATTAGATGTGGCTTTGCATTAAGCACAAACGTAAACAAAATATCATTAAAATGATGTTAGGAAAAACAACTTAATTTAACCTGTGAAAAATTTTAAAAAAAATTTAATAGAAATGTATAACTGTATAAATCGACTGTGGCGTAATATTTAATTTAAATAAATAAAACCTCTATACTACAAATAATTTTTTTATTTATTTAATACCTTACGTGCATTTCAATTGCACAGCAATCATCCTCAGAGGTAATTTACAACATAAACTACCGATAAAACGAATACATTTTTCATTTATTTAATACCTAATATACATTTCAACTTCACGGCAATCGTCCTCAGAGGTAATTTACAACATAAACTACCGATAAAACAAATACATTTTTCATTTATTTAATACCTAATATACATTTCAACTTCACGGCAATCGTCCTCAGAGGTAATTTACAACATAAACTACCGATAAAACAAATATATTTTTCATTTATTTAATACCTAATATACATTTCAACTTCACGGCAATCGTCCTCAGAGGTAATTTACAACATAAACTACCGATAAAACGAATACATTTTTCATTTATTTAATACCTAATATACATTTCAACTTCACGGCAATCGTCCTCAGAGGTAATTTACAACATAAACTACCGATAAAACGAATACATTTTTCATTTATTTAATACCTAATATACATTTCAACTTCACGGCAATCGTCCTCAGAGGTAATTTACAATATAAACTACCGATAAAACGAATACATTTTTCATTTATTTAATACCTAATATACATTTCAACTTCACGGCAATCGTCCTCAGAGGCAATTTACAACATAAACTACCGATAAAACAAATACATTTTTCATTTATTTAATACCTAATATACATTTCAACTTCACGGCAATCGTCCTCAGAGGTAATTTACAACATAAACTACCGATAAAACAAATACATTTTTCATTTATTTAATACCTAATATACATTTCAACTTCACGGCAATCGTCCTCAGAGGTAATTTACAATATAAACTACCGATAAAACGAATACATTTTTCATTTATTTAATACCTAATATACATTTCAACTTCACGGCAATCGTCCTCAGAGGTAATTTACAACATAAACTACCGATAAAACAAATATATTTTTCATTTATTTAATACCTAATATACATTTCAACTTCACAGCAATCGTCCTCAGAGGTAATTTACAACATAAACTACCGATAAAACAAATACATTTTTCATTTATTTAATACCTAATATACATTTCAACTTCACGGCAATCGTCCTCAGAGGTAATTTACAACATAAACTACCGATAAAACAAATATATTTTTCATTTATTTAATACCTAATATACATTTCAACTTCACAGCAATCGTCCTCATAGGTAATTTACAACATAAACTACCGATAAAACAAATACATTTTTCATTTATTTAATACCTAATATACATTTCAACTTCACGGCAATCGTCCTCAGAGGTAATTTACAACATAAACTACCGATAAAACAAATACATTTTTCATTTATTTAATACCTAATATACATTTCAACTTCACGGCAATCGTCCTCAGAGGTAATTTACAACATAAACTACCGATAAAACAAATACATTTTTCAATTATTTAATACCTAATATACATTTCAACTTCACGGCAATCGTCCTCAGAGGTAATTTACAACATAAACTACCGATAAAACAAATACAGTTTTCATTTATTTAATACCTAATATACATTTCAACTTCACGGCAATCGTCCTCAGAGGTAATTTACAACATAAACTACCGATAAAACAAATACATTTTTCATTTATTTAATACCTAATATACATTTCAACTTCACGGCAATCGTCCTCAGAGGTAATTTACAACATAAACTACCGATAAAACAAATACATTTTTCATTTATTTAATACCTAATATACATTTCAACTTCACGGCAATCGTCCTCAGAGGTAATTTACAACATAAACTACCGATAAAACAAATACATTTTTCATTTATTTAATACCTAATATACATTTCAACTTCACGGCAATCGTCCTCAGAGGTAATTTACAACATAAACTACCGATAAAACAAATACATTTTTCATTTATTTAATACCTAATATACATTTCAACTTCACGGCAATCGTCCTCAGAGGTAATTTACAACATAAACTACCGATAAAACAAATACATTTTTCATTTATTTAATACCTAATATACATTTCAACTTCACGGCAATCGTCCTCAGAGGTAATTTACAACATAAACTACCGATAAAACAAATACATTTTTCATTTATTTAATACCTAATATACATGTCAACTTCACGGCAATCGTCCTCAGAGGTAATTTACAACATAAACTACCGATAAAACGAATACATTTTTCATTTATTTAATACCTAATATACATTTCAACTTCACGGCAATCGTCCTCAGAGGTAATTTACAACATAAACTACCGATAAAACGAATACATTTTTCATTTATTTAATACCTAATATACATTTCAACTTCACGGCAATCGTCCTCATAGGTAATTTACAACATAAACTACCGATAAAACAAATACATTTTTCATTTATTTAATACCTAATATACATTTCAACTTCACGGCAATCGTCCTCAGAGGTAATTTACAACATAAACTACCGATAAAACAAATACATTTTTCATTTATTTAATACCTAATATACATTTCAACTTCACGGCAATCGTCCTCAGAGGTAATTTACAACATAAACTACCGATAAAACAAATACATTTTTCATTTATTTAATACCTAATATACATTTCAACTTCACGGCAATCGTCCTCAAAGGTAATTTACAATATAAACTACCGATAAAACGAATACATTTTTCATTTATTTAATACCTAATATACATTTCAACTTCACGGCAATCGTCCTCAGAGGTAATTTACAACATAAACTACCGATAAAACAAATATATTTTTCATTTATTTAATACCTAATATACATTTCAACTTCACAGCAATCGTCCTCAGAGGTAATTTACAACATAAACTACCGATAAAACAAATACATTTTTCATTTATTTAATACCTAATATACATTTCAACTTCACGGCAATCGTCCTCAGAGGTAATTTACAACATAAACTACCGATAAAACAAATATATTTTTCATTTATTTAATACCTAATATACATTTCAACTTCACAGCAATCGTCCTCAGAGGTAATTTACAACATAAACTACCTAGAAAATAAATATTTTTTTCATTTATTTAATACGTTATATGTATTTCAACTGCTTTATAGTTTATGTTGTAAATCACCTCTGAGGATGATTGCTGTGCAATTGAAGTGTACAAAAGGTAATAAACAGGTGAACAAGGTAACAATGTGAAAACATTATTTGTGGTTTAGAGGTTTCATTTATTTAAATTAACATATTTAAAATTGTATTTGGTTTCAGGCTAGTTAGAAAAGCACTTACGCAGATATTTTAGGAATTTTATGTTATTATTTATTTTGAAGAGGGAAATAGTTCATTGTAAAAACTCACTACATTTCGTGACTACTTAAAAAAAGCAGGAAATATTTAAAACAACAGAATGAATAAAGCAACAAGACAAAATCAACAACCAGGATCTTATTATACTCAGTTACCTTTTTTAAAGTGCATCACTGGGAGTGGTATAATGAGCTTTAGTCTAGAGAGATATCTCAGAGTTATGCATGCTTGTCTTATGAGAGGTTTTATAAACTTTAAGATGCATTGTGAGATTTACACTTAATTTTAATGACGTAGGGGGAAGCCCATCAAGAAATGATTGAAACCAACCATGCGATATAACTCTGCCATGTGATATTTAAATTATCATATCTAGAAATATTTTGCAAATTTTAAGAACGCTTGTAAAACTCTTAAAACGGGTATGTATTTTGTTTCTATTTATTTTTCACTATGGTTACAATATTTTTAAAATTATGTAAGTGTTAAGTTCATTGTTTTTCAATGACTTACTTTAATCAGGAATTCAAAATCGCACTCCTCATTTCTTGTAAATATTATCTACTTGATGCACAAATATTTTATATAAAACGTAAATGAATATAATTTATTCAATTCGAAAATAGCTTCGGCGAAAATAGTTGGTATATAATAGTTGTAATCGATTTCAGTTCCTACTTTAGCCATTCCCGTATCATGATGGCTAGAGCAGGTTGTAGTGAATAAATATTTTAAGGGAAATTTCCTGACTCTTTATTTATGATCTTTGTTTTAATTCTGATTAGTTTATTTCTACAATGGTAACCATTAAAGTTTTTTCGGGATTCTGAATTTTTAAATCACTGAGATATCTAAATTTAGGAATATTTTGAATTAATCAAGTGTTTAAAAATGCGTTTAAAGATACTTACCTATATTCAATTCCTTGTATTAGTTCACGCTCTGCATATATGAACTTGTTCATTTTTCAATCTTTAAAGAAATACTTTTTATTCTTACACTCAAGTTAAAATTATTATTATTACTAAAACTCGGAGGGACCTTATCGGTGTAGAGCACTTAGCTGCAGCCTTTGTACTCTTTTCCCATCCCTACCTCAGGACTAGCTTAGTGAATACCTACCTCTTTACAGAAATCAAGTACCCACCTGATGCTAAATCTTCTGATATCCTCTGGTTTATATACCTGCCAGCCAAAAAACTTTCTCCTTGCAGCTCCCAAAGCAGAGCACTCACAGAGTAAGTGAATTGGGCTTTCCTCTTGGTCCTCGTTGTATCTCTTGCACACAGGGGACCTAGATTTTCCAATTTTGTATTGGAACCCCTTCAGATTTCCATGGCCTGTTACCAGCTCTACAGTAGCTCTGAGTTGATGTCTACTTAAGGAGAGTAGTTCTTTGCCTCACAAATCTCCTGAGTAACCCTACAGTACCTTGGATTTGTTACCCCCAAGGTTGCATTCCATTCTTCCCTGCACAACCTGTCTATATGCGCCCCTCCTGAAGCGGCATGCACACTGCCCTCAGAAACGGTCCTTGAGTTATACACCCTTGTTTTGCTAAGGCGTCAGCTCTCTCATTCCCTATCCAGCCAGAATGTCCTGGAATCCAGGTTAGGTTGAGCGACTTATACTTACTCAGCTCTGCTAGAGAAGCTATAGTCTCAGCCACCAGCCTAGAGCTGGTACTAGCCTTACCTAAAGCCTTCAGAGCTGCCTGACTGTCCGAGCAAATCCAGATGGTCTTGCCCCTCCTGCTAGACTCTATTATTTCCTCAGCACATAGTTTGATCACGAGCACCTCCCCCTGGAGTTGTAGTCCTGTAGGCCTCAATTTCAAATACATATTTTAATCTAGTAAGGGATAAAAATTAGTGTCAATACAGTTTTTTTTCAAATATTATCACAATAATTAAACTTATTGAATTACATTTAGTTTCATGTGGGAGAAAAAGGGGCAAAGTATGCAATTTAGTTAAATTAAAATTTGAATTAAAATATGTGATAACATATGATTTACAGCTGTTTTATGTTTTAGGCTATGTGATAGATGCATAGGTTTCAATGCATAGGTAACTTATGTTACTTTATTTATATTATTTGTAATTATTAAACTAATAGTACCTCAAATAACAATTTTCTTTGTTGACTTAGGTAGGAACTCACATTAAAACGTTTGTGTCTGTATTACTTGTTTTTTTATAATGTGTTGGAAAAAATAAAATATTATGAAAATAGCCTATGTTTATTAGAACAATGATACATAAATTTAAAAAAAATATAGATATAGTTTTAAAACAGGTTTTTTATCAGACGTAATTACATGACATTATTACCGAGCATAATCTTGAGTTATTGAATAAACATATTTTCCACTTTATAATCACGATGAGAGCGATGGGAGGGACGAAACGTTCATGATTTTCTGAATAATAACTTAGTTTGCGACTCTACCTACAGTGCCAAATTACGGGAATATACAGGATAGAGAGGGAGTATTCGCAGAGCTAACTCAGTTTTCCAATTATTTCACACGAGAGATTTTCCATTTCCAAGAGATAACTCTTGATATCTCTAAACAAAATAAATAATCTAACTACGTTTTACACCTTTATATATCAGGAAACTAATTGTAACTAAGTCAAAGGTTTATCTTGTACTTTTAGTTATACAAATCGTCCTAAAGTTTTGCAAATAAATGTGTTTGATATATAGAATCATTGGTTGAAAATAGTCCTAATAATAGTAAATGTCTAAATAATTGATATCAGTTACAACTCTTCTTTGCATAATTTTTAATGACGTAAAATTTTCGTCCTAGTAGATACTTAGCATCTCTGAAAATAAAATAGTGGGTTCCTCGACGCCGTACAATGCCTAACTTCATTGCTCATTATACGTCACACTGTTCCTCTCTTTCACCTTCTCGGTCTTCTTCTTTCTTAGTCTTTCTCTATCTCTTTCTCCTTCCTGAGCTTTCCTTCTCTCTTTCTCTCTTTTATGCTCTCTAAGTTTTTCCTTCTTAGCTTTTCTATTTCTTCTTCTTAGTTATCCTTTCACTTCTTTTTGGTCTTCTCTCTGTCTCTTTTCTACTTGTCTCTCCTTCGTGGTCTCTCTTTCTCAATCTAGGTCTTCCTACCCATTTCTCTTCCTCTCTCTCATTATTTTGATCTTTCTCCAACTCTCTTCTTCTTGGTCTATCGGTTTCTCCCACTTAGTATTTGTCCTTCTCCTTTTTGGTCTTTCTCTTCTGCGTAGTCAGTCTTTCTCTCCTTTTTGGTCTCTTTCGATATTTCCTTCTTGGAATTTTCCTCTTTCTCTTACTGTCTTCTTTCTTCTCCCTGTGCCTCTCTCCTTGGAATGGATCCTTGCTGTTGCTTCTAGTCCAATACGAGTATAGACCCATTTATAGGTAAGTTGTTTGTGTTATTATTTCATAAAATACTGAATAGTATCTATTTGAAGTGATATTTATGAGTAAATTTGATAAATTATCATACCTTTAATGAATTATAGCGTAACAACCGAAATGGATTTTTTAAATTTTATAATCATTATTTTGATAGGAAAATTCCGTTAAAATCTTCAAAGAGGAGTAATAAGTTAAACCGGAAATAGCAACACTGTTTTTAATGGCGTTGTTTATATCCAGAGGTTGACAACGTTTGCTTGGGTAAAATGTTTTCTCCTTCATGTTGTAGGATTAATTTTACGGCTGAACAATCACAATGTCAAAGGTTGTGTGTCAGAAGCTGATATGGTTTAACATTGCAGCTAACTGTTTAGAGACACTGAAACTCCCACTTTATTACTTTAAAAAGAAATTTCATCATAATAAGTGAGTTGAGATTTTCTCCGACATATTGATGTATATTGTTGAATATGTTTTCCAAAACATTACAATTTTATAGGGATTTCAAACACTGTTCTACTATTTAAAAAAAAAAAAAAGTTGTCTTGATTTGACTGTTTGTACCAGAAAATTGAAGTAAAAATATATTTTTCAATATATGTTCACAGTACACAATACCTTTTATTAACCTTTTGTTTTTCAAGCCTCTTTTAACACGCTATTGTTTGAATATGTTGAAAAATATTTAAAAGCAGACACAAATAAATGTAAACTCGATAGTACTAGATCCAAGCTTTCGGTCCCTTCATTTCTTAAAATTATTGTCAATGCGGAAATGTTCTGAATATCTTTTAAAATTCTCAAGCTACGATATTGTGATAAATCATTCCTGAATGTCAATCCCTAGTTCCTGGTACTTGAAAGTGATCTCGCAGAAATTCATAAACCGTTCACCATAGTTAGGAATAACCAGTTAGAGGTGAGCGAAATAGTTCCTTTTACGAACTCGTTATTTTTAGATAGTTGTTTTTATTCAACTAGGTCAATGAACTAGTTAAACTGAACTATAGTTCATTTTTTAATTTTCGAAAGAAGAACTGTGGAAATGAACTGAACTAAAAGGAAACTATACACTATTTCGTCGGTCTAACAGTTCGAGTGTAGTGGCTGGTGTGGGAAACGAAGTTGAACTATAGTTCATCAAAATAAAGACCGCTTTTTACAGCTCTTTTTCCGGAACTACTTCAATGTACTCAAATTCTCATCAGATCAAGTACGTTCAGCAACTTCTCATGTCTATAAACAGTTTTGTTAGCTTGGAATGTTCACTCAGAAGTTCATATCTGCCTCCTAATATTATTTAATAATTGCATTCTAACGAATACATAAGTAGTGCCTGATTCTGAATGTCATATTACTAGATCCTTATATTCAGAAGTTATTAGTTAGCACTTATCACTCAAGAATGCATTACTATCTCCTAAATAGCTCTTTATAGCCAGGTGCTCAAACTCGGAAATGGATAATTAGTTATTGATACTCATGAGGTAATTCTCAAAAACTGTTAAAAAATAGTGACAATCCAGGAAAATAAAATATTACCACAGCGTTTTTCGTTTCTTTATATATTAAACTATGTAATAGACACAGATATATGTTAGTTGTACAATCTTTTATATTAAAATTGACCGCTATTTGAACTTGAATTCTGATAGAATATTTTATTTCTTTTCACAAATGTTATTGATAATTGTTAAAATGTTTAACGCTCTGTTATTCAATGTCATGTTAAATGTTATTTATACAAAGGTACATGAAAAATGTAGCCTATATTTGAAAAATAGATATAAATCAATCTTGTTTAGAATTGTAAAGCACATACTTGTAGTCTAGCATTGCTTGCAGTTGCAATAAAGTAAAAATACTACATTTATAAATTTTTATTACAAAATAAAATCAATAATATTATTATAACAATTAATTAAAATATTAAAAGTAAAATTAAAAATTATTAATACTAGCATTAATCAAATGCTTATAACTATATAATAGGAGAAAGAAATATTAGTTTTTGTAAGAAGCTTTAATGGTTTACTTATTTTTAATTACTTACTTACTTACATAATAATTAGATATTTTACTTATTCTAATCCTATTTTATAGTTTGTAATATAATTTTTTCATAATGTAGCTTTACTCTGTATTTTGTGTCTTTCGAATATTTTACAGGTTTTTACTTATTTCTGTTCTTATATTTATATCATAATTGAACAAAACTCGGGTTCTACGACCAGGACTCTGTGTCTGATGCGAAGAAACGCGTTTAATTGCCATACATTACGGATCTGTAACACTTCAATACGTCTTTAGGTCCCATTGTACAGACAAAGACTGAGTCCTTATACAGACCAGATAAAGCCAACAATGGAATCATTGGAGTGGAACTTGACACTCTCTTAAACACAACAATACCGCCGTCCAATAACCATGATTAATTCAGTCCTATTCCTGTGACAATGCCAGACGCCTACAAAACGTTTCTACTGATTTTAGCCTATAGTCGTTTAGGATCAAGTTGGTTCCAAAATTTATTTCAACAGAATCTGGGAAAACAAGTTTATAGACTACGGAGTTTTATTTGTGAAGGGGATTTAGAAGTTATTGAGTAGAACTGTTTCTCTTAGTACTAAATGAGTTTATTTCACCATAGAAAACATATTTCCCTACAGGTCACATTTACATAAGAAATAATTACTGTTTATGACAGCGATTGCGCTGTTATCTTTGCTCACACTTTTATCAAAGAGTCTTTGTCGATATCTTGATCATAGTCAGAAATATTGATTTCCTAATGAGTGAGCATAAAGGGCTCACATGTCCAAACGTTGACACTTGTTGCATCGGTGAGGATTCGGAACATACGGCCTGGCGATAAGGAGTTGGTGGCCTTTATAAAAATACTCCGGGGTGGATGGTTTCGCGAAGGTAATAATCAATGTCCTCCTTCTCTGTCCTCATTATCCGAACAACATTCGTTACACCTCCCGATGCTAGTTCAGTTCTAATTTCATCCTCACTAACTGCTTCATATTAACTCCTTCGACCAGTTCAAGGTTTTGTAAGGAGCCACAAAATCCTTGATCTTTAGAACTGAAGAAGTTAATCTTTAGTAAGGACTGGGTTTTGAATTATATATTTGTGTGTGTGTGTGTGTGTGTGTGTGTGTGTGTGTGTGTGTGTGTGTGTATGAGTGTGTGTGTGTGTGTGCGTGGTGTATGTGCTGTTAATGTAATACGTGTGAAAAGTGTAATAGAGTGTGTAATTACAGCGCTCATGTCAGTAGTGTTTATATTTAACTGGGGTACCGCGAGGGACGCCAACCCCCTCTTAGCAGGTGCGGCTAGAAAGGTAAAAGTGCACGGTTACTTGGTTCGCACTATAGCTGATGCAATTAGGAAGGACTAAGAGAGCACATGATTAGTTCATAATGTTGCCTTTGCTACTGTTTTTCAGGGGAAAGTTAAAGCATCGTTTGGGCAGGCATCTTAGGTAAACATATTCTCAACCTGGGTGAGAAGGGATATCCACCAGTCAGGAGAAAACATGTCTTACTTCTTTAAAATATATATAAAACAGCAATCTTTAGAGGAACACAAAGTTCAAATGTTACGACTATGACATATTTTCTATAGGCCTATAAATATCAAGTGCATTGTTTCACTTAGTTTTATCGTACGGCCATAAAGCCAGCGAGCTTATTGAATATTGGGTTCAGGTACAAAATTGTGAACAAGTAATTTCCCACGGGAAACCTTTCATACCTTCGGAACCTACCAACAAAACCAGGAGCAAATGTAAATAAGAACTTATACAAGTGTCATTTCCCTTCTATTGCCTCTGTTTTACCCCCCTTTGTGAAATCACACAGTAAAATGTTACAATAGATTTCACCATTTGAATATATTTCCTTTTTTGTAATTATCAAATATTAATTAAGTCATTTTTATAAAAATGTCACATTTTTATTCTATTGTGCGTATGGTATTATGTGTAACAACGACATTTAAATATGTTATGTAACACCTGACTTTATTCAACCATTTTATAATATATAACTTCAAAACAGAACTTTAATATATCACATCATCAATATCAAAATACAGTATTTAAATAAATTTAAAAATGTGTTTCTTAAAAATAGAAGCTGTTCTTGTAAATCGTCTAAACAACCTCAAATTATCTTTAAAAATACAAACTATTAAAATTTTTGTAAAAATACAAATATTTATCTTGAAATTTTCAACCTAATAGAACATTTTTTTAAAATATTGTTGGTGATGAATTAGAACTATAAGTTTATTTCAAAAAAGTATATTCCACGTTCATATTTAAATATATGTAACTAGAAATGACCATTTACTGGTATATCTTAGGTTTTACAGTAAAGTTTAGGGAATACAAATAAGGATTTTGCTATTTGAATTTCGGTAGTCTTACCACGTTTTGTAAATGTGGTTGAGTGTGTGTGAGTGAGTGAGTGAGTGTGTGTGTGTGTGTGTGTGTGTGTGTGTGTATGTGTGTGTTGTGTGTGTTGTGTGTGTATGTGTTGTGTGTGTGTGTGTGTTTGTGTGTGTGTATGTGTGTGTATGTGAGTGTGTGTCTGTGTGTGTATGTGTGTTTGTGTGTGTGTGTGTGTGTGTGTGTATCGGTGTATGTGTGTGTGTGTGTGTGTGTGTGTGTGTGTGTGTGTGTGTGTGTGTGTATCGGTGTGTGAGTGTGTGTGTATCGGTGTGTGTGTGTGTGTTGTGTGTGTGTGTGTGTGTGTGTATCGGCGTGTGTGTGTGTGTGTGTGTGGGTGTGTGTTTTGTGTGTGTGTGTATCGGCGTGTGTGTGTGTGTGTGTGTGGGTGTGTGTTTTGTGTGTGTGTGTGTGTGTGTGTGTGTATGTGTTGTGTGTGTGTGTGTGTGTGTGTGTGTGTATCGGTGTGTGTGTGTGTGTGTGTGTGTGTGTATCGGTGTGTGTGTGTGTGTGTGTATCGGTGTGTGTGTGTGTTGTGTGTGTGTGTGTGTGTGTGTATGTATCGGCGTGTGTGTGTGTGTGTGGGTGGGTGTGTGTTTTGTGTGTGTGTGTGTGTGTGTGTGTGTGTATCAGTGTGTGTGTGTGTGTGTGTGTGTGTGTGTGTGTGTGTGTGTGTGTGTGTATGTCTGTGTGTGTGTGTGTGTGTGTGTGTGTGTATGTGTGTGTGTATGGCTGTGTGTGTGTGTGTGTGTGTGTGTGTGTGTGTGTATGTCTGTGTGTGTGTGTGTGTGTGTGTATGTGTGTGTGTATGGCTGTGTGTGTGTGTGTGTGTGTGTGTGTGTGTATCAGTGTGTGTGTGTGTGTGTGTGTGTGTGTGTGTGTGTGTGTGTGTGTGTGTGTGTGTGTGTGTGTGTGTGTGTGTGTGTGTGTGTGTGTGAGTGTGGTGAGAGAGAGAGAAAGTAAAAGGCGATAAGACTAACAGCAAACAATTCACTTTCAGCTGAAAAACGAAGGCCAAGTAGAAAAAACCTTTAATAAAAGCCATCCCGTTTTATTTAGTGGAAGGGTGATCATCAATCTTAAATGCGTTTGCCCTCCGACAGAGTTCAGCACCATTCGTCCTCTGACACTTCCAGTCACATCACTCAATGTATTATTTTTTTATCGAAGCACAATTCAAAGACCGATAGAACTACTTAATTTTAAAAATAACTTTCTGGCGTTTTGAAATTATATTGAACATTATCAGTGGCGTCCTGGATTGAACTAAATAAATTTGAACAATCAAAATTTTAATGTTTTACAACAAATATAAGAGTGTTAGAGTTGTATCTTTAAAACTAAAAATAGAATCCTTAGTTTCCTAGCACAATTTCCAAAACTGTTTCCAATATAACCATATTGTGAAATTAACAATAGCTACTACTACCGTGCATAAAAATGATATTTATTTTAAATTAATTATATCTTATTTAACAAATACATCAATATGAGTAAACACAATCACTCATTAATGTAATATGTGTTACGTGTATTAAAAAATAATTAATTTATAGAAATAACAGAACATATTTACTACGTTATATTATTTGTAATTGTATTTTTTGTACATTTATTTAAAACAAAATTTGGTAAATTATTCTACCAGCTTTTAAAGCCTTTATGCATTCCTAGTATTGAAAACATTATTGATAATATTTAGATAATTTAGCTCTTACAAAATAAATAGTATTATTCCTAATGAATATAGATAGGCCTACTATGAAATAATTGCAGAGGTAATAAAAATATTTGCAGAGGTATTATTTGCTTATATTAATTTTGCTTCATTTTTATTCTGATCAATGTATTTACAGTTTATATATACCTTATTACTTATTTTTCTTTAAAACTATAAAAATAAAATTTTTCCCAATATATACTTGCATAACACATCTATACATTTTATTATGTTCAAATAGTTTTGGATTACTATAATATTAGTAAAACATACAACTAGAAAAATATTTTTTATATAACATATATATATATATATATATATATATATATATATATATAATATACATGGAATAAAAACTCTAAAATAAGTGTATAATATAGGCAACTATTACAGCTATGCTAAATTTTCGAGCTTGCAATTTTTTGTTGCTGCATATTCAGGCCTATAGTTCAAGTATAATCTTGAGTCATACGTTTTTTCTCAAAACTGCATTTCATGTAATTCGTGTTGCATAATTATTTCAAAAAGCTGGTACATTTCTCCTGTCGTAAAGGTATCCAAGTATTTAACAGACCTATTTGTTATAACGTTAACTTTATGCTTTATTCTAATCGTTACAACTTTATAGGTCGTTATTTTTATGACGCTAATATGCAGCCCTACTTTAAAGCTACTTTATTCATACCTCCATCCACGACATACCTATAACGCTAATATGCACCCCTACCTTAAAGCTACTTTATTCATACCTCCATCCACGACATACCTATAACGCTAATATGCACCCCTACCTTAAAGCTACTTTATTCATACCTCCATCCACGACATACCTATAACGCTAATATGCGACAGTACCTTAAAGCTACATTATTCATACCTCCATCCACGACATACCTATAACGCTAATATTCACCCCTACCTTAAAGCTACTTTATTCATACCTCCATCCACGACATACCTATAACGCTAATATGCACCCCTACCTTAAAGCTACTTTATTCATACCTCCGTCCACGACATACCTATAACGCTAATATTCACCCCTACCTTAAAGCTACTTTATTCATACCTCCGTCCACGACATACCTATAACGCTAATATTCACCCCTACCTTAAAGCTACTTTATTCATACCTCCATCCACGACATACCTATAACGCTAATATGCGACAGTACCTTAAAGCTACTTTATTCATACCTCCGTCCACGACATACCTATAACGCTAATATGCGACAGTACCTTAAAATTACTTTATTCATACCTCCATCCACGACATACCTATACGCTAATATGCACCCCTACCTTAAAGCTACTTTTTCATACCTCCATCCACGACATACCTATAACGCTAATATGCGACAGTACCTTAAAGATACTTTATTCATACCTCCATCCACGACATACCTATAACGCTAATATGCACCCCTACCTTAAAGCTACTTTTTCATACCTCCATCCACGACAAACCTATAACGCTAATATGCACCCCTACCTTAAAGCTACTTTATTCACACCTCCATCCACGACATACCTATAACGCTAATATGCACCAGTACCTTAAAGATACTTTATTCATACCTCCATCCACGACATACCTATAACGCTAATATGCACCCCTACCTTAAAGCTACTTTATTCATACCTCCATCCACGACATACCTATAACGCTAATATGCACCAGTACCTTAAAGATACTTTATTCATACCTCCATCCACGACATACCTATAACGCTAATATGCACCCCTACCTTAAAGCTACTTTATTCATACCTCCATCCACGACATACCTATAACGCTAATATGCACCAGTACCTTAAAGATACTTTATTCATACCTCCATCCACGACATACCTATAACGCTAATATGCGACAGTACCTTAAAGCTACTTTATTCATACCTCCGTCCACGACATACCTATAACGCTAATATGCGACAGTACCTTAAAGATACTTTATTCATACCTCCATCCACGACATACCTATACGCTAATATGCACCCCTACCTTAAAGCTACTTTTTCATACCTCCATCCACGACATACCTATAACGCTAATATGCGACAGTACCTTAAAGATACTTTATTCATACCTCCATCCACGACATACCTATAACGCTAATATGCACCCCTACCTTAAAGCTACTTTTTCATACCTCCATCCACGACAAACCTATAACGCTAATATGCACCCCTACCTTAAAGCTACTTTATTCACACCTCCATCCACGACATACCTATAACGCTAATATGCACCAGTACCTTAAAGATACTTTATTCATACCTCCATCCACGACATACCTATAACGCTAATATGCACCCCTACCTTAAAGCTACTTTATTCATACCTCCATCCACGACATACCTATAACGCTAATATGCACCAGTACCTTAAAGATACTTTATTCATACCTCCATCCACGACATACCTATAACGCTAATATGCACCCCTACCTTAAAGCTACTTTATTCATACCTCCATCCACGACATACCTATAACGCTAATATGCACCAGTACCTTAAAGATACTTTATTCATACCTCCATCCACGACATACCTATAACGCTAATATGCACCCCTACCTTAAAGATACTTTATTCATACCTCCATCCACGACATACCTATAACGCTAATATGCACCAGTACCTTAAAGCTACTTTATTCATACCTCCATCCACGACATACCTATAACGCTAATATGCACCCCTACCTTAAAGCTACTTTATTCATACCTCCATCCACGACATACCTATAACGCTAATATGCACCAGTACCTTAAAGCTACTTTATTCATACCTCCATCCACGACATACCTATAACGCTAATATGCACCCCTACCTTAAAGCTACTTTATTCATACCTCCATCCACGACATACCTATAACGCTAATATGCACCAGTACCTTAAAGATACTTTATTCATACCTCCATCCACGACATACCTATAACGCTAATATGCACCCCTACCTTAAAGCTACTTTATTCATACCTCCATCCACGACATACCTATAACGCTAATATGCACCAGTACCTTAAAGATACTTTATTCATACCTCCATCCACGACATACCTATAACGCTAATATGCACCCCTACCTTAAAGCTACTTTATTCATACCTCCATCCACGACATACCTATAACGCTAATATGCACCAGTACCTTAAAGCTACATTATTCATACCTCCATCCACGACATACCTATAACGCTAATATGCACCAGTACCTTAAGGATACTTTATTCATACCTCCATCCACGACATACCTATAACGCTAATATGCACCCCTACCTTAAAGCTACTTTATTCATACCTCCATCCACGACATACCTATAACGCTAATATGCACCCCTACCTTAAAGCTACTTTATTCATACCTCAATCCACGACATTCCTATAACGCTAATATGCACCAGTACCTTAAAGATACTTTATTCATACCTCCATCCACGACATACCTATAACGCTAATATGCACCCCTACCTTAAAGCTACTTTATTCATACCTCCATCCACGACATACCTATAACGCTAATATGCACCCCTACCTTAAAGCTACTTTATTCATACCTCCATCCACGACATACCTATAACGCTAATATGCACCCCTACCTTAAAGCTACTTTATTCATACCTCCATCCACGACATACCAATAACGCTAATATGCACCCCTACCTTAAAGCTACTTTATTCATACCTCCATCCACGACATACCTATAACGCTAATATGCACCCCTACCTTAAAGCTACTTTATTCATACCTCCATCCACGACATACCTATAACGCTAATATGCACCCCTACCTTAAAGCTACTTTATTCATACCTCCATCCACGACATACCTATAACGCTAATATGCACCAGTACCTTAAAGATACTTTATTCATACCTCCATCCACGTCATACCTATAACGCTAATATGCACCCCTACCTTAAAGCTACTTTATTCATACCTCCATCCACGACATACCTACAACGCTAATATGCACCCCTACCTTAAAGCTACTTTATTCATACCTCCATCCACGACATACCTATAACGCTAATATGCACCCCTACCTTAAAGCTACTTTATTCATACCTCCATCCACGACATACCTATAACGCTAATATGCACCCCTACCTTAAAGCTACTTTATTCATACCTCCATCCACGACATACCAATAACGCTAATATGCACCCCTACCTTAAAGCTACTTTATTCATACCTCCATCCACGACATAGCTATAACGCTAATATGCACCCCTTCAGATTTCCATGGCCTGTTACCAGCTCTACAGTAGCTCTGAGTTGATGTCTACTTAAGGAGAGTAGTTCTTTGCCTCACAAATCTCCTGAGTAACCCTACAGTACCTTGGATTTGTTACCCCCAAGGTTGCATTCCATTCTTCCCTGCACAACCTGTCTATATGCGCCCCTCCTGAAGCGGCATGCACACTGCCCTCAGAAACGGTCCTTGAGTTATACACCCTTGTTTTGCTAAGGCGTCAGCTCTCTCATTCCCTATCCAGCCAGAATGTCCTGGAATCCAGGTTAGGTTGAGCGACTTATACTTACTCAGCTCTGCTAGAGAAGCTATAGTCTCAGCCACCAGCCTAGTGCTGGTACTAGCCTTACCTAAAGCCTTCAGAGCTGCCTGACTGTCCGAGCAAATCCAGATGGTCTTGCCCCTCCTGCTAGACTCTATTATTTCCTCAGCACATAGTTTGATCACGAGCACCTCCCCCTGGAGTTGTAGTCCTGTAGGCCTCAATTTCAAATACATATTTTAATCTAGTAAGGGATAAAAATTAGTGTCAATACAGTTTTTTTTCAAATATTATCACAATAATTAAACTTATTGAATTACATTTAGTTTCATGTGGGAGAAAAAGGGGCAAAGTATGCAATTTAGTTAAATTAAAATTTGAATTAAAATATGTGATAACATATGATTTACAGCTGTTTTATGTTTTAGGCTATGTGATAGATGCATAGGTTTCAATGCATAGGTAACTTATGTTACTTTATTTATATTATTTGTAATTATTAAACTAATAGTACCTCAAATAACAATTTTCTTTGTTGACTTAGGTAGGAACTCACATTAAAACGTTTGTGTCTGTATTACTTGTTTTTTTATAATGTGTTGGAAAAAATAAAATATTATGAAAATAGCCTATGTTTATTAGAACAATGATACATAAATTTAAAAAAAATATAGATATAGTTTTAAAACAGGTTTTTTATCAGACGTAATTACATGACATTATTACCGAGCATAATCTTGAGTTATTGAATAAACATATTTTCCACTTTATAATCACGATGAGAGCGATGGGAGGGACGAAACGTTCATGATTTTCTGAATAATAACTTAGTTTGCGACTCTACCTACAGTGCCAAATTACGGGAATATACAGGATAGAGAGGGAGTATTCGCAGAGCTAACTCAGTTTTCCAATTATTTCACACGAGAGATTTTCCATTTCCAAGAGATAACTCTTGATATCTCTAAACAAAATAAATAATCTAACTACGTTTTACACCTTTATATATCAGGAAACTAATTGTAACTAAGTCAAAGGTTTATCTTGTACTTTTAGTTATACAAATCGTCCTAAAGTTTTGCAAATAAATGTGTTTGATATATAGAATCATTGGTTGAAAATAGTCCTAATAATAGTAAATGTCTAAATAATTGATATCAGTTACAACTCTTCTTTGCATAATTTTTAATGACGTAAAATTTTCGTCCTAGTAGATACTTAGCATCTCTGAAAATAAAATAGTGGGTTCCTCGACGCCGTACAATGCCTAACTTCATTGCTCATTATACGTCACACTGTTCCTCTCTTTCACCTTCTCGGTCTTCTTCTTTCTTAGTCTTTCTCTATCTCTTTCTCCTTCCTGAGCTTTCCTTCTCTCTTTCTCTCTTTTATGCTCTCTAAGTTTTTCCTTCTTAGCTTTTCTATTTCTTCTTCTTAGTTATCCTTTCACTTCTTTTTGGTCTTCTCTCTGTCTCTTTTCTACTTGTCTCTCCTTCGTGGTCTCTCTTTCTCAATCTAGGTCTTCCTACCCATTTCTCTTCCTCTCTCTCATTATTTTGATCTTTCTCCAACTCTCTTCTTCTTGGTCTATCGGTTTCTCCCACTTAGTATTTGTCCTTCTCCTTTTTGGTCTTTCTCTTCTGCGTAGTCAGTCTTTCTCTCCTTTTTGGTCTCTTTCGATATTTCCTTCTTGGAATTTTCCTCTTTCTCTTACTGTCTTCTTTCTTCTCCCTGTGCCTCTCTCCTTGGAATGGATCCTTGCTGTTGCTTCTAGTCCAATACGAGTATAGACCCATTTATAGGTAAGTTGTTTGTGTTATTATTTCATAAAATACTGAATAGTATCTATTTGAAGTGATATTTATGAGTAAATTTGATAAATTATCATACCTTTAATGAATTATAGCGTAACAACCGAAATGGATTTTTTAAATTTTATAATCATTATTTTGATAGGAAAATTCCGTTAAAATCTTCAAAGAGGAGTAATAAGTTAAACCGGAAATAGCAACACTGTTTTTAATGGCGTTGTTTATATCCAGAGGTTGACAACGTTTGCTTGGGTAAAATGTTTTCTCCTTCATGTTGTAGGATTAATTTTACGGCTGAACAATCACAATGTCAAAGGTTGTGTGTCAGAAGCTGATATGGTTTAACATTGCAGCTAACTGTTTAGAGACACTGAAACTCCCACTTTATTACTTTAAAAAGAAATTTCATCATAATAAGTGAGTTGAGATTTTCTCCGACATATTGATGTATATTGTTGAATATGTTTTCCAAAACATTACAATTTTATAGGGATTTCAAACACTGTTCTACTATTTAAAAAAAAAAAAAAGTTGTCTTGATTTGACTGTTTGTACCAGAAAATTGAAGTAAAAATATATTTTTCAATATATGTTCACAGTACACAATACTTTTTATTAACCTTTTGTTTTTCAAGCCTCTTTTAACACGCTATTGTTTGAATATGTTGAAAAATATTTAAAAGCAGACACAAATAAATGTAAACTCGATAGTACTAGATCCAAGCTTTCGGTCCCTTCATTTCTTAAAATTATTGTCAATGCGGAAATGTTCTGAATATCTTTTAAAATTCTCAAGCTACGATATTGTGATAAATCATTCCTGAATGTCAATCCCTAGTTCCTGGTACTTGAAAGTGATCTCGCAGAAATTCATAAACCGTTCACCATAGTTAGGAATAACCAGTTAGAGGTGAGCGAAATAGTTCCTTTTACGAACTCGTTATTTTTAGATAGTTGTTTTTATTCAACTAGGTCAATGAACTAGTTAAACTGAACTATAGTTCATTTTTTAATTTTCGAAAGAAGAACTGTGGAAATGAACTGAACTAAAAGGAAACTATACACTATTTCGTCGGTCTAACAGTTCGAGTGTAGTGGCTGGTGTGGGAAACGAAGTTGAACTATAGTTCATCAAAATAAAGACCGCTTTTTACAGCTCTTTTTCCGGAACTACTTCAATGTACTCAAATTCTCATCAGATCAAGTACGTTCAGCAACTTCTCATGTCTATAAACAGTTTTGTTAGCTTGGAATGTTCACTCAGAAGTTCATATCTGCCTCCTAATATTATTTAATAATTGCATTCTAACGAATACATAAGTAGTGCCTGATTCTGAATGTCATATTACTAGATCCTTATATTCAGAAGTTATTAGTTAGCACTTATCACTCAAGAATGCATTACTATCTCCTAAATAGCTCTTTATAGCCAGGTGCTCAAACTCGGAAATGGATAATTAGTTATTGATACTCATGAGGTAATTCTCAAAAACTGTTAAAAAATAGTGACAATCCAGGAAAATAAAATATTACCACAGCGTTTTTCGTTTCTTTATATATTAAACTATGTAATAGACACAGATATATGTTAGTTGTACAATCTTTTATATTAAAATTGACCGCTATTTGAACTTGAATTCTGATAGAATATTTTATTTCTTTTCACAAATGTTATTGATAATTGTTAAAATGTTTAACGCTCTGTTATTCAATGTCATGTTAAATGTTATTTATACAAAGGTACATGAAAAATGTAGCCTATATTTGAAAAATAGATATAAATCAATCTTGTTTAGAATTGTAAAGCACATACTTGTAGTCTAGCATTGCTTGCAGTTGCAATAAAGTAAAAATACTACATTTATAAATTTTTATTACAAAATAAAATCAATAATATTATTATAACAATTAATTAAAATATTAAAAGTAAAATTAAAAATTATTAATACTAGCATTAATCAAATGCTTATAACTATATAATAGGAGAAAGAAATATTAGTTTTTGTAAGAAGCTTTAATGGTTTACTTATTTTTAATTACTTACTTACTTACATAATAATTAGATATTTTACTTATTCTAATCCTATTTTATAGTTTGTAATATAATTTTTTCATAATGTAGCTTTACTCTGTATTTTGTGTCTTTCGAATATTTTACAGGTTTTTACTTATTTCTGTTCTTATATTTATATCATAATTGAACAAAACTCGGGTTCTACGACCAGGACTCTGTGTCTGATGCGAAGAAACGCGTTTAATTGCCATACATTACGGATCTGTAACACTTCAATACGTCTTTAGGTCCCATTGTACAGACAAAGACTGAGTCCTTATACAGACCAGATAAAGCCAACAATGGAATCATTGGAGTGGAACTTGACACTCTCTTAAACACAACAATACCGCCGTCCAATAACCATGATTAATTCAGTCCTATTCCTGTGACAATGCCAGACGCCTACAAAACGTTTCTACTGATTTTAGCCTATAGTCGTTTAGGATCAAGTTGGTTCCAAAATTTATTTCAACAGAATCTGGGAAAACAAGTTTATAGACTACGGAGTTTTATTTGTGAAGGGGACTTAGAAGTTATTGAGTAGAACTGTTTCTCTTAGTACTAAATGAGTTTATTTCACCATAGAAAACATATTTCCCTACAGGTCACATTTACATAAGAAATAATTACTGTTTATGACAGCGATTGCGCTGTTATCTTTGCTCACACTTTTATCAAAGAGTCTTTGTCGATATCTTGATCATAGTCAGAAATATTGATTTCCTAATGAGTGAGCATAAAGGGCTCACATGTCCAAACGTTGACACTTGTTGCATCGGTGAGGATTCGGAACATACGGCCTGGCGATAAGGAGTTGGTGGCCTTTATAAAAATACTCCGGGGTGGATGGTTTCGCGAAGGTAATAATCAATGTCCTCCTTCTCTGTCCTCATTATCCGAACAACATTCGTTACACCTCCCGATGCTAGTTCAGTTCTAATTTCATCCTCACTAACTGCTTCATATTAACTCCTTCGACCAGTTCAAGGTTTTGTAAGGAGCCACAAAATCCTTGATCTTTAGAACTGAAGAAGTTAATCTTTAGTAAGGACTGGGTTTTGAATTATATATTTGTGTGTGTGTGTGTGTGTGTGTGTGTGTGTGTGTGTGTGTGTGTATGAGTGTGTGTGTGTGTGTGCGTGGTGTATGTGCTGTTAATGTAATACGTGTGAAAAGTGTAATAGAGTGTGTAATTACAGCGCTCATGTCAGTAGTGTTTATATTTAACTGGGGTACCGCGAGGGACGCCAACCCCCTCTTAGCAGGTGCGGCTAGAAAGGTAAAAGTGCACGGTTACTTGGTTCGCACTATAGCTGATGCAATTAGGAAGGACTAAGAGAGCACATGATTAGTTCATAATGTTGCCTTTGCTACTGTTTTTCAGGGGAAAGTTAAAGCATCGTTTGGGCAGGCATCTTAGGTAAACATATTCTCAACCTGGGTGAGAAGGGATATCCACCAGTCAGGAGAAAACATGTCTTACTTCTTTAAAATATATATAAAACAGCAATCTTTAGAGGAACACAAAGTTCAAATGTTACGACTATGACATATTTTCTATAGGCCTATAAATATCAAGTGCATTGTTTCACTTAGTTTTATCGTACGGCCATAAAGCCAGCGAGCTTATTGAATATTGGGTTCAGGTACAAAATTGTGAACAAGTAATTTCCCACGGGAAACCTTTCATACCTTCGGAACCTACCAACAAAACCAGGAGCAAATGTAAATAAGAACTTATACAAGTGTCATTTCCCTTCTATTGCCTCTGTTTTACCCCCCTTTGTGAAATCACACAGTAAAATGTTACAATAGATTTCACCATTTGAATATATTTCCTTTTTTGTAATTATCAAATATTAATTAAGTCATTTTTATAAAAATGTCACATTTTTATTCTATTGTGCGTATGGTATTATGTGTAACAACGACATTTAAATATGTTATGTAACACCTGACTTTATTCAACCATTTTATAATATATAACTTCAAAACAGAACTTTAATATATCACATCATCAATATCAAAATACAGTATTTAAATAAATTTAAAAATGTGTTTCTTAAAAATAGAAGCTGTTCTTGTAAATCGTCTAAACAACCTCAAATTATCTTTAAAAATACAAACTATTAAAATTTTTGTAAAAATACAAATATTTATCTTGAAATTTTCAACCTAATAGAACATTTTTTTAAAATATTGTTGGTGATGAATTAGAACTATAAGTTTATTTCAAAAAAGTATATTCCACGTTCATATTTAAATATATGTAACTAGAAATGACCATTTACTGGTATATCTTAGGTTTTACAGTAAAGTTTAGGGAATACAAATAAGGATTTTGCTATTTGAATTTCGGTAGTCTTACCACGTTTTGTAAATGTGGTTGAGTGTGTGTGAGTGAGTGAGTGAGTGTGTGTGTGTGTGTGTGTGTGTGTGTGTGTATGTGTGTGTTGTGTGTGTTGTGTGTGTATGTGTTGTGTGTGTGTGTGTGTTTGTGTGTGTGTATGTGTGTGTATGTGAGTGTGTGTCTGTGTGTGTATGTGTGTTTGTGTGTGTGTGTGTGTGTGTGTGTATCGGTGTATGTGTGTGTGTGTGTGTGTGTGTGTGTGTGTGTGTGTGTGTGTGTGTGTGTGTGTATCGGTGTGTGAGTGTGTGTGTATCGGTGTGTGTGTGTGTGTTGTGTGTGTGTGTGTGTGTGTGTATCGGCGTGTGTGTGTGTGTGTGTGTGGGTGTGTGTTTTGTGTGTGTGTGTATCGGCGTGTGTGTGTGTGTGTGTGTGGGTGTGTGTTTTGTGTGTGTGTGTGTGTGTGTGTGTGTATGTGTTGTGTGTGTGTGTGTGTGTGTGTATCGGTGTGTGTGTGTGTGTGTGTGTGTGTGTATCGGTGTGTGTGTGTGTGTGTGTATCGGTGTGTGTGTGTGTTGTGTGTGTGTGTGTGTGTGTGTATGTATCGGCGTGTGTGTGTGTGTGTGGGTGGGTGTGTGTTTTGTGTGTGTGTGTGTGTGTGTGTGTGTGTGTGTATCAGTGTGTGTGTGTGTGTGTGTGTGTGTGTGTGTGTGTGTGTGTGTATGTCTGTGTGTGTGTGTGTGTGTGTGTGTGTGTGTGTGTGTGTGTGTGTGTGTGTGTGTATGTGTGTATGGCTGTGTGTGTGTGTGTGTGTGTGTGTGTGTGTGTGTGTATGTCTGTGTGTGTGTGTGTGTGTGTGTGTGTGTGTGTGTATGTGTGTGTGTATGGCTGTGTGTGTGTGTGTGTGTGTGTGTGTATCAGTGTGTGTGTGTGTGTGTGTGTGTGTGTGTGTGTGTGTGTGTGTGTGTGTGTGTGTGTGTGTGTGTGTGTGTGTGTGTGTGTGTGTGTGTGTGTGAGTGTGGTGAGAGAGAGAGAAAGTAAAAGGCGATAAGACTAACAGCAAACAATTCACTTTCAGCTGAAAAACGAAGGCCAAGTAGAAAAAACCTTTAATAAAAGCCATCCCGTTTTATTTAGTGGAAGGGTGATCATCAATCTTAAATGCGTTTGCCCTCCGACAGAGTTCAGCACCATTCGTCCTCTGACACTTCCAGTCACATCACTCAATGTATTATTTTTTTATCGAAGCACAATTCAAAGACCGATAGAACTACTTAATTTTAAAAATAACTTTCTGGCGTTTTGAAATTATATTGAACATTATCAGTGGCGTCCTGGATTGAACTAAATAAATTTGAACAATCAAAATTTTAATGTTTTACAACAAATATAAGAGTGTTAGAGTTGTATCTTTAAAACTAAAAATAGAATCCTTAGTTTCCTAGCACAATTTCCAAAACTGTTTCCAATATAACCATATTGTGAAATTAACAATAGCTACTACTACCGTGCATAAAAATGATATTTATTTTAAATTAATTATATCTTATTTAACAAATACATCAATATGAGTAAACACAATCACTCATTAATGTAATATGTGTTACGTGTATTAAAAAATAATTAATTTATAGAAATAACAGAACATATTTACTACGTTATATTATTTGTAATTGTATTTTTTGTACATTTATTTAAAACAAAATTTGGTAAATTATTCTACCAGCTTTTAAAGCCTTTATGCATTCCTAGTATTGAAAACATTATTGATAATATTTAGATAATTTAGCTCTTACAAAATAAATAGTATTATTCCTAATGAATATAGATAGGCCTACTATGAAATAATTGCAGAGGTAATAAAAATATTTGCAGAGGTATTATTTGCTTATATTAATTTTGCTTCATTTTTATTCTGATCAATGTATTTACAGTTTATATATACCTTATTACTTATTTTTCTTTAAAACTATAAAAATAAAATTTTTCCCAATATATACTTGCATAACACATCTATACATTTTATTATGTTCAAATAGTTTTGGATTACTATAATATTAGTAAAACATACAACTAGAAAAATATTTTTTATATAACATATATATATATATATATATATATATATATATATAATATACATGGAATAAAAACTCTAAAATAAGTGTATAATATAGGCAACTATTACAGCTATGCTAAATTTTCGAGCTTGCAATTTTTTGTTGCTGCATATTCAGGCCTATAGTTCAAGTATAATCTTGAGTCATACGTTTTTTCTCAAAACTGCATTTCATGTAATTCGTGTTGCATAATTATTTCAAAAAGCTGGTACATTTCTCCTGTCGTAAAGGTATCCAAGTATTTAACAGACCTATTTGTTATAACGTTAACTTTATGCTTTATTCTAATCGTTACAACTTTATAGGTCGTTATTTTTATGACGCTAATATGCAGCCCTACTTTAAAGCTACTTTATTCATACCTCCATCCACGACATACCTATAACGCTAATATGCACCCCTACCTTAAAGCTACTTTATTCATACCTCCATCCACGACATACCTATAACGCTAATATGCGACAGTACCTTAAAGCTACATTATTCATACCTCCATCCACGACATACCTATAACGCTAATATTCACCCCTACCTTAAAGCTACTTTATTCATACCTCCATCCACGACATACCTATAACGCTAATATGCACCCCTACCTTAAAGCTACTTTATTCATACCTCCGTCCACGACATACCTATAACGCTAATATTCACCCCTACCTTAAAGCTACTTTATTCATACCTCCGTCCACGACATACCTATAACGCTAATATTCACCCCTACCTTAAAGCTACTTTATTCATACCTCCATCCACGACATACCTATAACGCTAATATGCGACAGTACCTTAAAGCTACTTTATTCATACCTCCGTCCACGACATACCTATAACGCTAATATGCGACAGTACCTTAAAATTACTTTATTCATACCTCCATCCACGACATACCTATACGCTAATATGCACCCCTACCTTAAAGCTACTTTTTCATACCTCCATCCACGACATACCTATAACGCTAATATGCGACAGTACCTTAAAGATACTTTATTCATACCTCCATCCACGACATACCTATAACGCTAATATGCACCCCTACCTTAAAGCTACTTTTTCATACCTCCATCCACGACAAACCTATAACGCTAATATGCACCCCTACCTTAAAGCTACTTTATTCACACCTCCATCCACGACATACCTATAACGCTAATATGCACCAGTACCTTAAAGATACTTTATTCATACCTCCATCCACGACATACCTATAACGCTAATATGCACCCCTACCTTAAAGCTACTTTATTCATACCTCCATCCACGACATACCTATAACGCTAATATGCACCAGTACCTTAAAGATACTTTATTCATACCTCCATCCACGACATACCTATAACGCTAATATGCACCCCTACCTTAAAGCTACTTTATTCATACCTCCATCCACGACATACCTATAACGCTAATATGCACCAGTACCTTAAAGATACTTTATTCATACCTCCATCCACGACATACCTATAACGCTAATATGCGACAGTACCTTAAAGCTACTTTATTCATACCTCCGTCCACGACATACCTATAACGCTAATATGCGACAGTACCTTAAAGATACTTTATTCATACCTCCATCCACGACATACCTATACGCTAATATGCACCCCTACCTTAAAGCTACTTTTTCATACCTCCATCCACGACATACCTATAACGCTAATATGCGACAGTACCTTAAAGATACTTTATTCATACCTCCATCCACGACATACCTATAACGCTAATATGCACCCCTACCTTAAAGCTACTTTTTCATACCTCCATCCACGACAAACCTATAACGCTAATATGCACCCCTACCTTAAAGCTACTTTATTCACAACTCCATCCACGACATACCTATAACGCTAATATGCACCAGTACCTTAAAGATACTTTATTCATACCTCCATCCACGACATACCTATAACGCTAATATGCACCCCTACCTTAAAGCTACTTTATTCATACCTCCATCCACGACATACCTATAACGCTAATATGCACCAGTACCTTAAAGATACTTTATTCATACCTCCATCCACGACATACCTATAACGCTAATATGCACCCCTACCTTAAAGCTACTTTATTCATACCTCCATCCACGACATACCTATAACGCTAATATGCACCAGTACCTTAAAGATACTTTATTCATACCTCCATCCACGACATACCTATAACGCTAATATGCACCCCTACCTTAAAGATACTTTATTCATACCTCCATCCACGACATACCTATAACGCTAATATGCACCAGTACCTTAAAGCTACTTTATTCATACCTCCATCCACGACATACCTATAACGCTAATATGCACCCCTACCTTAAAGCTACTTTATTCATACCTCCATCCACGACATACCTATAACGCTAATATGCACCAGTACCTTAAAGCTACTTTATTCATACCTCCATCCACGACATACCTATAACGCTAATATGCACCCCTACCTTAAAGCTACTTTATTCATACCTCCATCCACGACATACCTATAACGCTAATATGCACCAGTACCTTAAAGATACTTTATTCATACCTCCATCCACGACATACCTATAACGCTAATATGCACCCCTACCTTAAAGCTACTTTATTCATACCTCCATCCACGACATACCTATAACGCTAATATGCACCAGTACCTTAAAGATACTTTATTCATACCTCCATCCACGACATACCTATAACGCTAATATGCACCCCTACCTTAAAGCTACTTTATTCATACCTCCATCCACGACATACCTATAACGCTAATATGCACCAGTACCTTAAAGCTACATTATTCATACCTCCATCCACGACATACCTATAACGCTAATATGCACCAGTACCTTAAGGATACTTTATTCATACCTCCATCCACGACATACCTATAACGCTAATATGCACCCCTACCTTAAAGCTACTTTATTCATACCTCCATCCACGACATACCTATAACGCTAATATGCACCCCTACCTTAAAGCTACTTTATTCATACCTCAATCCACGACATTCCTATAACGCTAATATGCACCAGTACCTTAAAGATACTTTATTCATACCTCCATCCACGACATACCTATAACGCTAATATGCACCCCTACCTTAAAGCTACTTTATTCATACCTCCATCCACGACATACCTATAACGCTAATATGCACCCCTACCTTAAAGCTACTTTATTCATACCTCCATCCACGACATACCTATAACGCTAATATGCACCCCTACCTTAAAGCTACTTTATTCATACCTCCATCCACGACATACCTATAACGCTAATATGCACCCCTACCTTAAAGCTACTTTATTCATACCTCCATCCACGACATACCAATAACGCTAATATGCACCCCTACCTTAAAGCTACTTTATTCATACCTCCATCCACGACATACCTATAACGCTAATATGCACCCCTACCTTAAAGCTACTTTATTCATACCTCCATCCACGACATACCTATAACGCTAATATGCACCCCTACCTTAAAGCTACTTTATTCATACCTCCATCCACGACATACCTATAACGCTAATATGCACCAGTACCTTAAAGATACTTTATTCATACCTCCATCCACGACATACCTATAACGCTAATATGCACCCCTACCTTAAAGCTACTTTATTCATACCTCCATCCACGACATACCTACAACGCTAATATGCACCCCTACCTTAAAGCTACTTTATTCATACCTCCATCCACGACATACCTATAACGCTAATATGCACCCCTACCTTAAAGCTACTTTATTCATACCTCCATCCACGACATACCTATAACGCTAATATGCACCCCTACCTTAAAGCTACTTTATTCATACCTCCATCCACGACATACCAATAACGCTAATATGCACCCCTACCTTAAAGCTACTTTATTCATACCTCCATCCACGACATAGCTATAACGCTAATATGCACCCCTACCTTAAAGCTACTTTATTCATACCTCCATCCACGACATACCTATAACGCTAATATGCACCCCTACCTTAAAGCTACTTTATTCATACCTCCATCCACGACATACCTATAACGCTAATATGCACCCCTACCTTAAAGCTACTTTATTCATACCTCCATCCACGACATACCTATAACGCTAATATGCACCCCTACCTTAAAGCTACTTTATTCATACCTCCGTCCACGACATACCTATAACGCTAAAATGCACCCCTACCTTAAAGATATTTTATTCATACCTCCGTCCACGATATACCTATAACGCTAATATGCACCCCTACCTTAAAGCTACTTTATACATACCTCCGTCTACGATATACCTATAACGCTAATATGCACCCTTAAATTAAAGCTACTTTATACATACCTCCGTCCACGATATACCTATAACGCTAATATGCACCCCTACCTTAAAGCTACTTTATACATACCTCCGTCCACGATATACCTATAACGCTAATATGCACCCTTACCTTAAAGCTACTTTATACATACCTCCGTCCACGATATACCTATAACGCTAATATGCACCCCTACCTTAGAGCTACTTTATACATACCTCCGTCCACGATATACCTATAACGCTAATATGCACCCTTACCTTAAAGCTACTTTATACATACCTCCGTCCACGATATACCTATAACGCTAATATGCACCCCTACCTTAAAGCTACTTTATACATACCTCCGTCTACGATATACCTATAACGCTAATATGCACCCCTACCTTAAAGCTACTTTATACATACCTCCGTCCACGATATACCTATAACGCTAATATGCACCCCTACCTTAAAGCTACTTTATACATACCTCCATCCACGATATACCTATAACGCTAAAATGCACCCCTACCTTAAAGCTATTCTATACATACCTCCGTCTACGAGATGAGGTTGTTTTTCATTGATGACAATGTCTATATTATCTCGTAAGATCGATAGTTTTCTCCGACATTGATATTGCTGACACGTTTCGTGTTTTAAAATAGTAACTGAACTAATATGTTTTGTGTAAAATGTTCAACAATATTCGTTGCAGAATCAACAAATCCTAGGAAGAATAACGTCTAAAGATCCTTGATACCGTATCAAGAACCACGACATCTGCATAGGCTTAATTATTTAAGGCGATGATGTTTATAGTGGTGTATATATATTCTCCTGAAATTATTATCTCCATATCGTCTTTGTGGAAATACTAAACAATTCTAGTGAAAATGAACATGTCTGTTACATGTCTCGCAGTTTTTGTTTTCCTTTTGCAGTCGTGTGTTTAAATAAAGGCGCCGAGGCTGAATAAGTGGCGGCAAAATAGTTCCTAAGCGATATCGGACAGCCTCTTCAGCGAGAAGGCTTTTCATACGATCAAGTGTTTACCGCTGTCTGGCGAGAAGAAGCTGTCGTAGTGCGAAAATTTACATTTGAGAGCGAGCGGCGAGCCTCTGAATAGCGCATTACTCTCATGTGGGGCAGCAAAACAACATCTCGTCAAGTAAAACTGCAAGTGATACGAACATTTTAACGAACTACGTGTTTTGAAAGTAAAAACTTTTAGTACATTGTATACAAAAAATAGGTGGATGACCAAGAAATATTTAATGAGAGGTTTAAAACTTTAAACTGAGACTATTCAAGTCTAAACATCTATTTTGACACTTGATAACATTTTACGACGTAAAAGATGAAAGATGACGATTATTTACGTTACTACCTTTTGAACGTAACTGATCTTCAAAAAGCAA
>JBAIZL010000221.1:0-2500 GCA_036971475.1 Prosapia bicincta | reverse complement strand
TAACAGTTAAATATTTGAAATGATCTTAGCAAGGTTTATGCATACAAAATTGTGTAAATATAATCAAATGTTTTGTTTTGTCATTTGTATATATATATAATGTTTTGTGCCATTTATATATATATATATATATATATGAAGTTAATATATTACTATTGTAAGTAATTTTATCCACCATTAAGTGCAATAATTTTACCTTGAGTGATTCGACAATGGTCAATTGACCGAAAGGTGCCTCATCACTCAAGGTAAAATTATTGCACTTAATGGTGGATAAAATTACTTGCAATAGTAATATATTAACTTCATAAAGTCAGTGCAACGGAAAAACAATGGATAACGTTAAATATCAAGAATATATATATATATATATATATATATATATATATATATATATATATATATATATATATATGAAGTTAATATATTACTATTGTAAGTAATTTTATCCACCATTAAGTGCAATAATTTTACCTTGAGTGATTCGACAATGGTCAATTGACCGAAAGGTGCCTCATCACTCAAGGTAAAATTATTGCACTTAATGGTGGATAAAATTACTTACAATAGTAATATATTAACTTCATAAAGTCAGTGCAACGGAAAAACAATGGATAACGTTAAATATCAAGAATATATATATATATATAAAATGGAAAAATATGATGAATAGTTAATATATGGCCGTAGATCCATTCATTTTACAGTACATAAAATTCCAGTTTTGACGTATCGAGGTGACCCTAAAAACGGTTGAAGAGTGGTACGCTCTTCCCTTACAAGGTAATGTCCGCCGACTTTCTAAGCTAATGTCCCTTACAAGGAAGTGCTCACAGAATTTTAGCCCTAAAGACAGTGTGTAACTAAACAGTGCAATGTATATATTGGTTTTAAGCTGATATTAGGGCTTTAAACACGGGTCGTCTGTATAAATATATAAATATCTTTATTTTGGAACCAAAATTAAGTTAGAAAATTAGTTTTTATCATTTTAAGTTTTGCATTTCCCACGACTATTTTTATCTTGAAACTAAAGAAAAGTATTAATCACACTTGAAGACAACATTCCCGATTTCTTTGTCTACCACTGGCTGGTAAGAGACGGTTGGTAAGAGACGGTTGGTAAGAGACGGTTGGTAAGAGAAGATGGCTGGTAAGAGAAGGTGGTTGGTAAGAGAAGATGGCTGGTAAGAGAAGATGGTTGGTAAGAGACGGTTGGTAAGAGAAGATGGTTGGTAAGAGAATATAAAAGGAAAATGGTAACTAGTAAATAGTATTAAAGTAAATGTACGACTAAACTTGCAGGTTCAAGCTCTCCTGTTCTCTAGTAAAGTTATGGGGCGTGTCTAATAGCTACAAGCATTGTAACAAAACCTTCATAAGTATTGTTTTGTATATAGAAATATATCTAGAATTTTAAAAATAACCTATGTAATTATGCTACATTGGGACAAATTTCTGTTTTATTTATTTCCAGTTTTAAACACCTAAATTGTCTCTATTAGTTATGATACAGTGTTATTAACGTTTCTTGATTACTTCATCAAAACATATTAAATATTAATTTTGACTGCTGTAGCTGTCAATTTAAAGAAAGTTTGGAAATTTTAATGAAATAGGTCAATTATTTGGAGTCAATTATTATATACAAATATTGTATTTTGAAATATATTCTCATATTTGTTCTAGACTAAAGTTGTAGACAAATAGTTAAATAAATTACGAGGTCAAGGCGTTATAACGAAGTCAAACACTTTTATTTATATAAACACGCTCTACTATTGGAAAATTATTTCACAAAATAAAGAAAATATTTTCCATATTTTAATTGTTTTTATGAAAGCTTGCACTCCTATTAATGTATTGAGAACGCAGTAGCATGTCTATTGTAAGATGATTGACGGGTGGGTTAATATCGTGGTTTCACAATCCCATTTTTTTTTGGGGAACTTTAGGCCAATTATAGGACATTTGTTAAACGATTTATGGCAATACAATTGTGGGGATTAAGGAGAGACTTTGTACTTAGCCAATTTAAACTATGATGAGTAAAAGCATATATTATTTTAGCTCCTAACTTCCATAACAATTTATTTCTAAAATTAAAAGTATTTTTAAAAAACGCCTGTTTTATTTAAGGAAGATGTAAAATTAAACATTTTTTTCCTTTTTAAAACCTTACTTTTCTTAATTACACAATAAAACCTTTACTTGTAACATATTTTTGAAATATTTAATAATTTAAAGAGGTGAGAAGATTTAAAGAATTTATTACAAGAAATATTTTAGCCGCCCAAGGGGTGTAAACAGAACATTAATTAAGGAAGTACCTCGGCCGTAAGGAGTTGACCGTTTCACCCCCTTCTAATCATGATGAAGTGCCAATGGGTAAATCTAACGCATTTAATCTGCTCTTGTTATTGGCAATCTTTTTACTCTTATAAAGTTCACTCATTCAATACATGTTTTATTGAGACACTTCTTTCAATCAGTAGCTTTA
>JBAIZL010000220.1:192500-195448 GCA_036971475.1 Prosapia bicincta | reverse complement strand
ATTACCTTGCGACCAGAGTTTTTGTTAACTAAAAAGTTAACAAAACGTCTGTCGCAAGTAATAGCAAAAGTGTAATAAGTGATTAACAACCAGCTCGTCATGAACAGCAACAAGTTTTCGATATATATATATATATATATATAATATATATATATTATATAGAGAGAGAGAGAGAGAGAGAGAGACAAAGACAGAGAGAGAGGGAGAGAGAGAACAGAGAGAGAGAGAGACAAAGACAGAGAGGAGGGAGAGAGAGACAGAGAGAGAGAGACAAAGACAGAGAGAGAGACAGAGAGAGAGGGAGAGAGAGACAGAGAGAGAGAGACAAAGACAGAGGAGAGGAGAGGAGAGAGAGACAGAGAGAGAGAGAGAGAGAGAGAGAGAGAGACGGAAAGACGAGAGAGAAGAGGGAGAGAGAGAGAGAGAGAGAGAGAGAGAGAGAGAGAGAGAGGGAGAGAGAGAGAGAGAAGAGAGAGAGAGAGAGAGAGAGAGGAGAGCGAGAGAGCAGAGAGAGAGGAGGGAGAGAGAGAGAAGAGACAAAGACAGAGAGAGGAGGGAGAGAGGAGAGAGACAAAGACAGAGAGAGAGAGGGGGAGAGAGACAGAGAGAGAGAGAGACTAGAGAAGAGAGAAGAGAGAGACAGAGAGAGAGGGAGAGAGAGAGAGAGAGAGAGACAAGAGAGAGAGAGAGAGAGAGAAGAGAGAGAGAGAGGAGAGAGAGAGAGAGAGAGAGAGAGACGAGAGAAGAGAGAGAGAGAGAGAGAGAGAGAGAGAGAGAGAGAGAGAGCGAGAGAGAGAGAGAGAGAGAGAGAGACAAGAGAGAGAGAGGAGAGAGAGCAGAGAGAGAGAGAGACGAGAGAGACAAGAAGAGAGAGAGAAAGAGAGAGAGAGAGACAAAGACAGAGAGAGAGAGAGAGAGAGAGAGAGAGAGAACTAATAGGATTTGAAAAACAACTAAAATAGTACCTTCGCCAGTGCTGTTGTTAGTTGAAAAATTGCATTAACGTTTCGCCGATCGTCATGATTCATTACCATACAAGGCTGGAGTATGCCTATGTATGTGGTTTGAGAATGTTCAATATACTGTATTTCTATACCATATACAATACTCCACATGTACAAATTACACATTGAAACTCGCCCTTGCAAATAACTTTGTAAAACTCGGATAGTTGGGCCTACATAAAAACAAACAACTCAATAAATTATTTTTCAGCTTTTTTCAGTTTCATCTATATCACCATCATCGTTATCAACATGAGTGAATATAAGTACACAAATTCTAAACCATTGCAAATGTTTTAGGTTTGTAGTTGGAATCCGTCTAGCTATTCCCAATAATGATGAAACCCTCTTTAGAAAAATGAATTACTGATTATAACTCGGTGTTGTTATTGTTTCCATTGATCTAAAGGGGGAATAAAATGTGAGTAGATTAGGTTAATCACTTCAATATATATTTTTTTAGTTGCTTACATTTCTAACCTAATCTAGCTTTATCAGCTAGATAAAAAGATCAGTTTTTTTAATTGAACTTCTATTTGTAGTTTTTAATTAATTGATTCTTACCTGTTATACTTCATTCCTAATGATGTTGTATTTTTATTAACGCACCCAACTTGAAATTTATTAGAGGAAGTAAAACATAATTAAGGAGTGGTATGGGTTTAACGTGATGATGTACATATGATAGCCAAGACATCCTAGGTGGTACTCTTTGTTTATAAATAACGATCTCCTAAGAACACCTTAAGGCCATTGAAAATAGGAATGGTCGATCCAGTGACTTTAAAGGATCGGTGATTTTAGTGACAGGTTTCGATCAGTGCCTTTTACCGGCGACTTTAGAATGTTTAGCGACTTTAGTTATTAACATCTCTGTATGTGCTAATAATAGGCAAACATATAACACTGATGAAATGACTCCACCCTTCGCTTCAATATATTTTTGAAGGCTCATTTTATTTTAAAATAAACTCCTACGAAATTAGGAACAACCTACCGAGTGCGAAACAGCGTCTTCTGTACAAAACATTGTCCCTATCTTGAAACCTAACACAAATCGACCATCCACGTGACGTAAAAGAAGTAGAACCAGTGACAAATCAACCAATGACAGCAGTGGTAAAATATAAGTAACTTTTCAGGCACAACAGAGACATATCCCCTTCGCTTCAGTCAACGACACTGCAGGATAATGGGCGCCGTGAGCTGAGCGGTGAGACCCGAGCCAGAGACAGCGACAAATCAACCAATGACAGCCGTTTCATCCGTTGACGGTGACTTCTTGCCCAATCACAACAGAAGCAACTTCCAATTGCTCTATTGTCACTGGAACTGGCATTTTCCATATTTTGCCATATGGACCAACGATATCAGTGACACGTCCCCGTGATAGAAAATACCGTCCATCCCTAATTGAAAAAAGTATTATGTAAGCCGCTGGTATTTTGTAATAAATTTGGTAAGAAAAAATATACTATTCACATAAAAATGATTATTTATACTTTAAAATGATTTACTGGGCCACTTTTTTACACAAACAATTGTATCCAACAATTTGACTCAGGCAGACTCGCTGTCTATCAAAATTGTTCTGAAGAAAGATATGTTGCATTCAAGTTCACGTTTAAATTTTCAAAAGAGAGGTTTAATTTAATTAAACAAATTATATTAGATGTAGTACTCGGCTTTTCTCTTTCACACAAGTAAATTGTAAAAATATAAATACTAAATTATGTATTAATTTTACATACACCTTTTTACTTGTAATTAAATTTTGAAGTGTAGATTATTAAAGTTTAAATAAACCATCTAACTAATGTTTGCAACCAATGGCCGTCTTCGTTGAAGGCTAAGCCAGAACAGATGGGGACTTATGTTTCTTACGCTTGGTTAACAAATTCTCCACCCTTTTAAATTCAAAATGGGCTTTGTTTGGTTACCAGC
>JBAIZL010000220.1:137500-180000 GCA_036971475.1 Prosapia bicincta | reverse complement strand
CAATCTCTCGCGAGCTGTTGCTGTTGCTGCATTCCGCATGAAAACAGGCCATGATTACCTGGCAGCCCATTTAAATCGCATCAAAGTTTTCCCAACACCACATTGTCAACTGTGCGGCTACACTACAATGGACGCAGAACATCTCGATGCATGCCCGGCAATTGACCATTCCATTCAAGAAGAAGAAGAAGTATACCGGGCAGCTCGTCACTACTGGTCAGGGCGTCACCAAATGGTTCAACAGCCAAGGGTGGGCGTTGGCTGGTAAGTAAGCGATATGTTGGTTGCTTAAGAAAGGTTCACGGTCGTAGAGGTCCAATGGTTAGTAAGCAGGTAGAGGCAGGAAATCCCTGAAGGGTTACCTAAGTACCCCTTTGCATCCCCATCTCATACACTCACTGCCACAAACCATTTCTCATCTTCATAGTCACCTTGGGCATTAATAGTGAGTAGAAAAAGTGGAAGATGTTTTCTATGTTGAGTGAGCAATAACCTAACCCAACTTTACCTAATCTAACAATTAATCTTATAGTTTGTTCGTGTTCCCGTCGGAAGAGTTCGAGCTGACCTCTACATGAGCCATCGAACCAGTTCGACCTCCCTACTTGGAGGATTAACATAGAACGGACGAATACGGCTTCACCCGTCCATGGTAGTTTTAAATAAAAACAGCCTCGCAGAACAAAAGCGACTGACGGCCGTCCCAGTTTAAAGACAACTTGCAAGAGCCCCCCTCCCCTTCCGAATCCCAGCCAAACACCGACAGTCGTAATGACGTGTTTACCTGCAGCCAGTAGTAAAACGGTGCTTCAAAATATATAATACTTTAACAGGTGATTGCGCTAAATAGGCCATTTACCTGTTTGTATTTTCGTATTCCGCGGTTTTGTACAGTGTTTATAGTAGAAACTAATTTAAATATACCTGACACTTTTGCAATGGATGAATAACTTCAGTTCCTTTTATTAGAATAATTCGCGACATCCGAAGATGAAAGAATGATTCCAAAGATTTCCGAAAACCAAGCACGAGGCCTGTATTTGATTCGTTTTACGCTAAGTTTTCGTCTTCACTTAGAGGTTGTCTGGAGGCCATGTTTAAATAATGCTTATATGAAGTTCCTTATATATTCACAGATAATGTATATTTAATTTTACATTAAGTAGTAACGTATTATTTCATAACGGTTTTTATTCACTTTTTAGATCGTTATTTAATAGGTTAAACTGCGTGATATTTTACAAATTATAAGCTGCTTACGCAACGTAAAATTGTAGAAAGCATTTAATATTAAAGTTTGATAAAAGTACTCTGCAGAAAAAATACATTCTAGCATTAAAAGATAACATTGCATCCTAATATGCTTATATGGTATGTTTGGAATATGTATAATATAAATACAATTTTACATAAAAATTTAATTGGGTTTTAATTAAATTAAACCGATTGTTAAGAGAAACATGACTTTATTTTAGCAGTAGATTCACTAATTTTAAAGCATTTAAGTTTAATGTTTCGTCAAATTAGCCTACGAAATAAATAGATTCTAGAATAGGAAAGTAACATTGTATCCTAATATGTTATAGGCTATATTTGGATTATATCTATAATATTAAACGAAAATCTAATGGTGTGTGTGTTTGTTACTCAATCACGTAAAAACTAGTGGACCAAATGAGCTGAAATTTTACATGTACATTCTTACAGTCCCTGGTTAACAGCCCTGGTTAAATAGACATTATTATATTTTCATTTAGAAAATCTATCAGGGCACCGCCCTTTGGCTTCGAAAACTCCCTTAACACTCAATTATCTATAGTCCATTATGTACTTGGCCTAATCAGCTGATAGTAAATGGGTTTTGTAATCATCTGTAAAGTCATTTTTACACTCAACTAAACAGGTGATAGTAAATGTTTGTTGCTATTCATCTTTCAAGGTTAGTTATACTTTACAAATGTCATGTTGCAAGCAGAAGCTTTTTCTTCTCTTGGTTTTTCAAGACAATAATCGGTAAGGTTATAAACTATAGTTTGATATATTAATTGGTATTTATTTTCAGTAAATTAAATTCACCCCAAATGCAAATAGAAATTAAATCAATAGAAATATACGTCAACCCAGTATGAAGTACGGGTACTCTGCTAGTATATTATAAATATAATTTTACATATTAATTTAGTGGATTTTTAATTAATTTCAAAACCGATTGTTAAGTGAAACGTGATTTTATTTTTACAGTACATTCATTAAGTTTAAAGCATTTAATTTTAAGGTTTCATCAAATGAGCCTGTGAAATAAATAGATTCTAGAATTGGAAAATAACATTATATCCTAATATGTTATACGGTATATTTGCTTTATGTATATTGTAAATAAATTATTTGACTTTAATTAAACTATAAACCAAAATTTTCTAATGAAAAAATATTTTGCATTTATTAACATCTACGTAAAACTATGAATTACATTTTGCATTAAAGGTATCTTTTTTGGCTTATTCCACGATAGCAGCATTTACCTTATTATGTTTTAAATTTATTTATTACATACGTGATCGAACCCAATGACGAAGTTAGTCATCTACAATACAGAATATAGTAGTCTCTTTGCCCGGCCACGTGGGAATCTAAGATACAGGCAATATTGCAGAGCGCACGTTTCTTACATGCGATATTACATGTTTGTTAATAAAGTTTATTGATAAAGGCAATCAGTTCTCCTTATTAAAACAATAAAATATTGTTAAAATTGAGCAAAGAATATTGCTTTTCACCCAATACAAAATGTCAATATGGGCGTTTTGTATATTGTTAAGTTCGTACAATGGTTCAATAAATCGTAAAGCAATTCAAGTCTAATAACTGCTCATTAGTGGAGACACATTTATTGCTAGGATTATTTGAACAGTTAACTTCTATAAAAGAGTGCAAACACTTATATAATTAGAACTAATAACAACTACGTTTGGTATTTACGTAATATACGGAGGCCACTATTGTTGAGGAATCTTTCTTACCGGGCTTACATAAAACATGCCTAAGCCCATATGCATTACAACTTTTTTTTACTCGATAGGTGTTTATTAATCGAATTGAAGTTGGGTAAAAAATTTAGTGCGGTGTACTAAGAAGTACTACGTCCGCGTATCAACGGCGCGCCGTACTACGTATACCTATATTTAAATATACCTATAAAGTCTCCAGTTAGGATAGATTTGGTTGTAACTTTATACATTACTATATAGCTATAAAGTGTTCCTTCAGGATAGATTTTGTTGTAATTTTAATACAACATTACTGTCTAATTAAGATGTCTACTTCCGCGGAGTAATACATTTTGCCCGGTGACGTCATGCGATCTCTATCCTACCCTTACATATGTACATTTGTTTGGTTAAATGTATAAAATTACAACAAAACCTATCCTTACTGGATACTTTATAAGTATATTTCAATATAGGTATATAAAATTAACCTTCCATGGGAATAACAAAAACAATAATTATCAATATAACTTCAGGACATATTCATTTTATACTCATTTCATTGCGAGTGGACAGTATGCATTATTACTACAAATAAATAACATAGATGCAGCAGTGGTCTCTGTATAATACCTAACTACCGATTTTTATATAATAGTAAAGATTAAATCCCAATAAATAGATCAACTATAAACTTACCGATTATTTTCTAGAAAAACCAAAAGAAGGAAAAGCTTCTGTTTATAACAATAACAATTGTAAAGTATAAATAGCCTCGGAAGACGAATAACGACAAACAATTCATCAGATGTTTAAAAGTGACTTTTACAGGCAATTATCAGCTGATTAAGTCATGTGAAATATAGAATGATTGGTTACTTTCTTGTTATTTGTCTATTTACTCTTAACTCGTTCTATCTCTCTGTTACTAAAGCTTTTTCATGATCACAACATTGTAAACAAACCTCCCTCTTCACGCTCAATAAACTCTTCATACCAACTTGCCGCTTCTAGTAATTTCTATTCGCTTCTATCCACTACTTCCAGGCGTTGCTACGAGAATGAGGGTCCACTCAAGCGTAACAGAACTTGTAAACGTTTCAAGTTACGTGCCATAAATCACGGGTGGGGCCTAGAGCGTTACAGTGTAGGCCTATTTCGACACTGTTGATGACGGTGTAGTAAAAGGTTCTAGGAGCAGGCATATTTGTATGGATGCAGCATTAAAAACAATTTAAAATTAAAAAAAAACCTTTTTTTTTATAAAACACTGTTTTGAAATGAAGTACAAATTATAAAATGACCTTTCCTACATCATTACAGATACATATGTCCAGGTTTTTTAAATATTTAAAATAATAGGTGAAATATGAAAAAAAAATTATCATATTGGGTAAATAAATACTAGTAAAAGTGTAATCGCACAATAATATGAAAAAAAACTAAGTCAATTCCTAATGAGCTCAATTAAGAAAAATATTATTTTAGTCACTTTTTTTATAATTACAAATAATATAACTATAATATACATGTGATAAAATGGCAATATTAGGTGGCAAAATAGAAAGCGAATTTCCTTGCAATTTTCCTTTTCCATCTCTATGTAGTATATAACGTTGGATATTATTTTTGCTTGTTACAATTTATGCGCTTTCTTTTTATCTTTTCTAATTTAAGAAGCTGATGGCGGTCTATAATTTATCATTCTATCCATTCTTGTAAGGCTTCATTATTCCAAGGAACCTTTTTCTTATAATTTCATATATATTTTCATAAGCAGGCATAATAGATTTCTAGCTATGGGAAAGTTGGCTCAGTACCAAAGTATTGGATTTCAAACATGTAGTTATTCAGTTCTAAATACGACCGAGGTATCAATTTTAAAAAAATAATTAATGAATAAATATTTGAAAAACTGTATTAACAATAATTATCATCCACTACAGGTTGAAAAAAAGCATTTTTTTATTAACCGTTTAAAGTTGTACGAGATGTATATCAGGAGAGTGTGAACTCATAGAAGTTATCAAAAAAAGTAGGTGTAGTTAGATTTTTTGTAAGAAATAATTATAGAATGACTTATTTATTTTTTAAAATAAAATTTCAAGTATTTTTATTAGTAAAAAATTACATACGGATTTCTGTAATTAATTCTTTAATAAATTCATCTAATAATAAAATATTTGGACCATTTGTACGAGCCAAATTCGTGTGGGTTTATGTATGTGTATTTATCTAGATAATATTATTTCATAAGTTGTATTACTTTTTAAAACGTGTTGTTATAAATGGTTTTATTTAAATAATTAGTTTGGGTTTCTTAGATTTATGTAGTTTCTTTTTAATATAAATTGTATGTCTATCTACCTGTAGTATATAGTCTTCCTTCAAAGTGCCTGACTTAGCCATTCGCTCTCAATAGAACTTTTCTTTCCTTAGTGTTTTTGCGTATGATCATGTTCTACTGATTTGGAAATTCTTAAGCTCTAAGAATAAAGTAAATATCAGCGTAGCTTTGTTTTATTTATATTATATGTATATAGTCCAACGTTTTACTAATTCAATACCAAAATAATATAATTACATTGTCAATCAATTTTAAATTATGTTCAAAATTCCAAGTTTCTAGAGCTTGGTTAGTTAGTTGAAATTCTGTTGGAAAATTTGTACTGGAGAAGAGAATGAATTAGTAAAGGAATAGTAAGAACCCTTAAATAAACAAACGATTAGAATTTACGTAACTATCCACCCTTATTCTCACTCCCCATATCTTTCTTGTTAGAGGTTAGCTACGCCTTTGTTACAAGATTTATTATGCGGTTAATAAATCACTAACGTAATCAAGGTGGCTGTGACATCCCACTTCAGCTTAAACGCTGTTTTCTTATGGAGTTAATTTGCTTAGTGTGTGCAAGAACAGTTAGGTTATATAAAGAGTACTATTTATTTGTGTCCTTGAACGTAAAATAATTATAAAAAAACTGCAGGAAGTGTATAGTGATGCGAAATGTTTAAACTGATTTCGGTTATTTACGTTTAGTTGTCATTACATTTCAATGCCTTCACACTTAATTATTACAGCAATAAAGTTTGTTCTACTTTAATTTCAATTTGCTACCGAACGAAGAAATAACGTTACTTTTATTTTCAATGGATATTTTTCACATAACCTACTCAAAAATGTTTAAAATTACTTTTTTTAGAGGAAAAGATTTAAACAAATACTCACTACATACCTGCGCATGCTCACACTCGTACATACGCACTGCTATCTAAATATAAAACATTCGTCATAAACTAGGCTACTTCTTGAACAACACAAAATAATGAAAATTGTTTAAAGAAATATTTACTGTCACTAAAAAGTACTGAAAATTTGTTTACTTGTTTTCATCTCAAAAAAATTAATTTACACGTCCAAAATAACAAGCCATTACACGCAATAAGTGTGTTGTTGTATTTCCGAATAGGAAGGGAATTATTCGTATAATAGCCTATAATTTGGTTGAATACATCCTCCAGCTAATAGCTGGGCGTACGGTGATAGGAAATGTGAACATTTAGATTTCTCATTATAGTGTTGCTCTCTTCTGTAGCTTTTTTAAAAAAACCTTCACCTTTGCAGATCTAAAAAGAAAAACAAAACCCTTAAAATATTTACATAGCTAAACTAGCGAAAAAACAATGAAATTATGAAAGTTTTATAAAAAACAAAATACTTAAGTTCGAGTTGGTTGTTGTAATAATTTTCCTTTCACTGATTAAATCATAATTAAATATTTAAAGAACTAAATGATAGCTATTAACTTACTTGCGGACGCGTTTCTATACTGTCGTTTCAGCAACGAAACCTAACATGTCCAATACTTTTCTCTTAGCTCTAGAAATAATTACTTGTGATATAAATTCGCTACAGAAAATATTAGAACAATTAATACAGTTTAAAGTTAAATTTTTATTACAAATAAACCTAACTTTTAATATCTATAAACCTTCCTTTTACATTGAAGTGTAGATTCTAGCCACAGATTTTGCAACGTTAAACGATAAATTCGTAATGTTTTTATAAATATTTTTACTTTTTAGTTCCTTATTATTATACTTGTAAGTAATAATAATGAATACCAAATTAAACTCAATAATTTGTTTGATTATATAGTAATAATGAGGATGTACTGTGAGGACAGCCACACATTTTGAGGAGTTATACTCACTATTACGGTGTCACTAAAATGTGTTTAGGAAAATAAGTTATTGTTTACTAGATTGTAATTTTGTAATAAGACCCTCTGATGATGATGACTTGGTCATCGAAATGTACATAAGGCTTTAATTTTAAGTAACTTGTTTTATTTGTTAAAATAAGTTATTGTTTACTAGATTGTAATTTTGTAATAAGACCCTCTGATGATGATGACTTGGTCATCGAAATGTACATAAGGCTTTAATTTTAAGTAACTTGTTTTATTTGTTAAAATAAGTTATTGTTTACTAGATTGTAATTTTGTAATAAGACCCTCTGATGATGATGACTTGGTCATCGAAATGTACATAAGGCTTTAATTTTAAGTAACTTGTTTTATTTGTTAAAATAAGTTATTGTTTACTAGATTGTAATTTTGTAATAAGACCCTCTGATGATGATGACTTGGTCATCGAAATGTACATAAGGCTTTAATTTTAAGTGACTTGTTTTATTTGTTAAAATAAGTTATTGTTTACTAGATTGTAATTTTGTTATAAGACCCTCTGATGATGATGACTTGGTCATCGAAATGTACGTAAGGCTTTAATTTTAAGTAACTTGTTTTATTTGTTAAAATAAGTTATTGTTTACTAGATTGTAATTTTGTAATAAGACCCTCTGATGATGATGACTTGGTCATCGAAATGTACATAAGGCTTTAATTTTAAGTAACTTGTTTTATTTGTTAAAATAAGTTATTGTTTACTAGATTGTAATTTTGTAATAAGACCCTCTGATGATGATGACTTGGTCATCGAAATGTACATAAGGCTTTAATTTTAAGTAACTTGTTTTATTTGTTAAAATAAGTTATTGTTTACTAGATTGTAATTTTGTAATAAGACCCTCTGATGATGATGACTTGGTCATCGAAATGTACATAAGGCTTTAATTTTAAGTAACTTGTTTTATTTGTTAAAATAAGTTATTGTTTGGGGGTTATTATTTCATTATCACTTTAGGCCACACGTTAAAATTAATTTTGTGATGAAAGGCTAACAAGGATGTAAAGTATATTTGTGGAAAGGCAGTACAAACATTGACAAACCAGGTGCGGTTTGGGGAAATTAACACACCTAAACTTACTTTGTAATTAGGGTTGTATAAAGAGCTGAAGAGAGGGTAAAACATAAGAGCCTCTCACTTGGACGTACACTGGAAAGTAGGCCAAGTGAGGAGTAAAGCACGTGTACGCATTTGGAAGTCGTAAGTGGTATAAAACTGTCCATGACAGATGTACGTGGTCGGTTGTAGATTCTTTACATCTTGCTATGACCCAAATACTAATATAATATAAATGTTTGTGCCTTAAAAGCAAACTGACCCAAATAGGGGAAAACTCTCGTTTGATAATATTAAATGTGGAACAATATAATATTAAAAAAAACAGAACGACACTCACACATATATACATATATATTTTTCACCTGAGAAAGCTCTGAAAGTGTCATTGTTTTTCCTAGCACACTGCTCTCTCTCTCTCTCTCTCTCTCTCTCTCTCTCTCTCTATATATATATATATATATATATATATATATATATATATATATATATATATATATATATAGAGAGAGAGAGAGAGAGAGAGATACATAGCAGTGTGCTAGGAAAAAACAATGCCACTTTCAGAGTTTTCTCAGGTGAAAACAATGAAAAAATACTTCATATATAGACCTTCATAGCTCTTGAAAAGCATTGTTGAACACTTAATACTGGGAAAAGATTTCGCTTGGATTTTAGTTTACCAAACTACAATGAAACCATTATACAGTTTGCAGGGCGCATCAAAGGTAAGGTGTAAAATTTAGTAGATTTTATATAAAATGAATTAAATAAAACAGTGAGCTACAGTAATTTCTCAGTTATCTGACGCAATATGCCAACCTCGGTATGAAAAAGGTGTTACGTTTTTGTTTAAAGTGCATTAACCCTATTAAATGGTTAACAAATGCGTATAATTGTAAACAAATCTTGTAGAAAATATACTTCTGAAGAAAAGGTTGTAAAATAGGTTAATAGGCACACACAAACTTTAAAAATATTGATTTTATAAATTAAATGCTACACTTAGTTTCGTGATAAGAGAGTACAATACGCAATTCCCCTTGCACTTGTGTCTGGGCTACATTCAATATTTATAATGATAAACCTAATCTTCTTTACGAACAGATGATGTTTGCGTTATCAGAAAGCGAACATGCTGGGCGTGACTCATTGGTCCGTAAACACTAATAGACTAAAGCATAGGTTTTCGCATTCAGTGCATCAGTGTTTATACGCGATTGGATTATTTCCAACACTTTCGTATTGCAGTGGTTTATCATGAAACAAAATGTGTGCATTAACTTTAAATTTAACTTTTTTAAAAATTGTGTATTTTATTCGTTTGTTTTATATAATTTTGTTTAGAAATAAATTCTCTACAAAATTTGTTCCCATTGTATGTATTGTATTACTAAAATAAAGTAAATATATTTAAAACATAAAAATAACATGTTTTTGAAACCGCAGTTTTTGCGTGAGATATCCTAAACATCAATGTAGTTACAGGTCTGGGACCTGTTTTATTCAATTTCAGTTCAATTTACATAAAGTCAACTAAATGTTACACCTTAATTAACGACCTACAGATTTTAGTATGGCTTCATTGTAGCTGACAAATTGAAATCCAGTCAAATCTTTTGTCTGATGGGACTCTTTATCGAAACGTTACATTAATGTGTTTGCTTGAAATTGTTTCATTGTTATCACCTGAGAAACCTGTTTGTTCCCCGTTACTACCTGCTCTCTCGCTATCTCTCTCTCTCTCCCTATATATATATATATATATATATATTTAAGATCAAATAATATACAAAAATACAGGAATATTCAATTTATTGAATAATAAACTCAAAGCTTTTCGAAAAGCTTTAATGAAACAAGTTTAGAATATATGATTTATCGTAAACCTACATTAACCAATCAAATAATACCTAATTATTCCAACCATCCATATAATCAGAAAATGGCTGCTTTATATAATCTTATTTACAGAATGAATAAAATTCCTATGAGCAATGAAAATAAAATGAGGGAAATAAACATAATATACCAGATAGCCGTAGAAAATGGTTACAAAAAGAAAACGGTAGATAAATTAAATTATAATATATTACAAAAACAAATAAAAAATAATATTCATTACAAAAGTAATAATAATAATAATACTGTATGGAGTACTTTTACTTACACTGGATTTGAAATAAAAAATATTTCCAAATTATTTACTAATAAAAACATAAAAATTGCATATAGAACTAATAATAGAATAATAAATATTATTAACCATAATAATAATATAAATAGTAGGCCTATACATGAGAAAAATGGAGTATATAAATTGGAATGTGAGTTTTGTAATAAAGGTTATATAGGACAAACAACGAAAAAATTAAAAGAAAGGTATAAAGAACATTTTAATGCTTTTTTAAAACCAAATATATATAAGTCTAATTTCGCAACCCATTGTATTAATAATAATCATATGTTTCCTAATATAAATAATATGACAATTATAAAAGAAGTAAATAAAGGGTTAAAAATGAACGTATGTGAAGCATTTGAAATTTACAAGCATAATATTAATAACAAATTAATAGATGAACAAATTCAAATACGTTCTAAATACCATTCTTTGTTCAATGTATATAATGTTGTGGCAGCAGTGGAATAGGTTTAGCAATATTTTAATAGATTTGGCAACTGTGTATTGCTTTATCTAGTAGCTTCATGTTTGTTAGACATTTGTTTTATCATTCTTAGTATTGTACTCCTGAGGATGTTGGTAATGTAAACCAACGAAAAGCTTTGAGTTTATTATTCAATAAATTGAATATTCCTGTATTTGTGTGTATTATTTGATCTTAAAAATATTCTAACAGGAAAACACATTTGATATTCTATATATATATATATATATATATATATATATATATATAAAACTGTCAGGATTGTACCTCACGTATTTGATTTTGAAAACATAGTAGTATGAAACATATTTATGAAATACACTTCATAAACAAGAACATTATTAAAAACAAGTAATATAAAATTTTAAAAAAACAAGTCTTACCTAATTCAACAAAGAAAAATATTATCTTAGTTTCCTTTTATTTTATAATTACAATTTTTATAATTATGTATATACATTTATCAGAAAAACAATATCAACAACACTAAGCGATTTTTCTTGCTATTTTCCATTTTTCTTCCTATGTATGGTATTTGAGTATTATTTTTATTTGTTACTATTTATACGGATACTTTTTTCGTTACTTACATTGTGGTGTGGTTTCTTTTCGCTTTTCTTTCGCATTGTCCGTTTGTAAGTCAAGGTTCGATAAAGGTAGTTGGTTTATTTTAATCTTTTCATTCATTTTTAATCCCAGAGCATTATATATGATATTGTGTGGTAACCGTGGCAACAATTTAAGGTTGTACAATGGAGGTTTGGACGACAACCAGATAAGGACAGAAGAAAATTTCATATACAACTTTGAGAAGTACATTAAGTACTTCCCCACCTAAGGGAAATATGACCTATATTTTCCACCTAAGGGAAAATGGAGGTTTTTTATATAGAAGTTCCTTTGTAGCTGTGGAAAGTTGGCTCAGTGCCAAAAAGCGCTAGACTTTGAACCAGAAGATACTCTGTTCGAATCTGACCTAGACTCCCCAAATTTTAATGAATTTTTAATTATTGAATAAATATTTGAAGAAAAACTCTATTAATGTCAATCGTCATCCCCTATAGGTTTAAAAAAATATTTGAACTTAAGGGGATGAATAAAAACGAATTTTATTAACGATTGAAAATGTATACAAGATCTATATATATAAGGAGAGTGTGAGCTAATAGAAGGAATTGAAAAAGACGTTTTTATCTATTCAATACATTGACATTATGAAGATTTTCTTCAACACAAAACAATAATAAAAGAATGCTTTTTTTCAAAAGTGAATCTTATTTTAACTATTGAATGGTATAAAGGCTCTTGATAACGTTAATATAAAAAATTGTTGAAAAGCTTTGATCCATAATTTTTATAAAAACATATTTATTTTGATAAATACTTTTTATTTACAAAGTATATGTTCATAAATAAAATGAAAAATTAATTTTGTTATTCAGTTTTTGAAACTAGTTACAAACATCTCTGAACTTAAAATGTCAAGAAATGAAAAATGATGACTTCTTATATAAAATTTTAAAAGTATTCTGAGATTTTAGAGCAACCCAAATATTTAAATAACTAGTATATTTTGTAGATAGTAAATAACAAGTGGTCACATTTAGTGCAATTGATATTTTTTTAATTAATTATTTTTGTCAGCATCAGAAAAACCTAACTATGTAATTACGTATTTTCTTGTTTCAAGTAATTAGCATATAATGACATTTAAAAATCTGACGATTTGTTGCATTTCGGCTTTCGAAGGTATGATGGAATCTCATTGTCAAGCGGTGTACTGGAGAATTCTTGGAAATGGAAGGTAGGCGAGAACATTTAACAGACAAAGGTAACCCTTATAACGACGTATAACAGCCGCATATTCGCCAGTAGACCATGTGACGTATAGACCAGGGATGGCCAACTTCTTAGTCCCAAAGGTAACCCTTATAACGACGTTTAACAGCCGCATATTCGCCGGTAGACCATGTGACGTATAGACCAGGGATCGCCAACTTCTTAATCCCAAATGTAACCCTTATAACGACGTATAACAGCCGCATATTCGCCAGTAGACCATGTGACGTATAGACCAGGGATGGCCAACTTCTTAATCCCAAAGGTAACCCTTATAACGACGTTTAACAGCCGCATATTCGCCAGTAGACCATGTGACGTATAGACCAGGGATGGCAACTTCTTAGTCCCAAAGGTAACCCTTATAACGACGTTTGACAGCCGCATATTCGCCGGTAGACCATGTGACGGTATAGACCAGGGATGGCCAACTTCGTAGTCCCAAAGATAACCCTTATAACGACGTTTATCAGACGCATATTCGCCGGTAGACCATGTGACGGTATAGACCAGGGATGGCCAACTTCGTAGTCCCAAAGGTAACCCTTATAACGACGTTTGACAGCCGCATATTCGCCGATAGACCATGTGACGGTATAGACCAGGGATGGCCAACTTCATAGTCCCAAAGGTAACCCTTATAACGACGTTTAACAGCCGCATATTCGCCGGTAGACCATGTGACGTATAGACCAGGGATGGCCAACTTCTTAGTCCCAAAGGTAACCCTTATAACGACGTTTAACAGCCGCATATTCGCCAGTAGACCATGTGACGTATAGACCAGGGATGGCCAACTTCGTAGTCCCAAAGGTAACCCTTATAACGACGTTTGACAGCCGCATATTCGCCGATAGACCATGTGACGGTATAGACCAGGGATGGCAACTTCTTAGTCCCAAAGGTAACCCTTATAACGACGTTTAACAGCCGCATATTCGCCGGTAGACCATTTGACGTAAAGACCAGGGATGGCCAACTTCTTAGTCCCAAAGGTAACCCTTATAACGACGTTTAATAGCCGCATATTCGCCGGTAGACCATGTGACGGTATAAACCAGGGATGGCCAACTTCTTAGTCCCAAAGGTAACCCTTATAACGACGTTTGACAGCCGCATATTCGCCGATAGACCATGTGACGGTATAGACCAGGGATGGCAACTTCTTAGTCCCAAAGGTAACCCTTATAACGACGTTTAACAGCCGCATATTCGCCGGTAGACCATTTGACGTAAAGACCAGGGATGGCCAACTTCTTAGTCCCAAAGGTAACCCTTATAACGACGTTTAATAGCCGCATATTCGCCGTTAGACCATGTGACGGTATAAACCAGGGATGGCCAACTTCTTAGTCCCGAAGGTAACCCTTATAACGACGTTTAACAGCCGCATATTCGCCGGTAGACCATGTGACGTATAGACCAGGGATGGCCAAATTCTTAGTCCCAAAGGTAACCCTTATAACGACGTTTGACAGCCGCATATTCGCCGGTAGACCATGTGACGGTATAGACCAGGGATGGCCAAATTCTTAGTCCCAAAGGTAACCCTTATAACGACGTTTGACAGCCGCATATTCGCCGGTAGACCATGTGACGGTATAGACCAGGGATGGCCAACTTCGTAGTCCCAAAGATAACCCTTATAACGACGTTTATCAGACGCATATTCGCCGGTAGACCATGTGACGGTATAGACAAGGGATGGCCAACTTCGTAGTCCCAAAGGTAACCCTTATAACGACGTTTGACAGCCGCATATTCGCCGATAGACCATGTGACGGTATAGACCAGGGATGGCCAACTTCATAGTCCCAAAGGTAACCCTTATAACGACGTTTAACAGCCGCATATTCGCCGGTAGACCATGTGACGTATAGACCAGGGATGGCCAACTTCTTAGTCCCAAAGGTAACCCTTATAACGACGTTTAACAGCCGCATATTCGCCAGTAGACCATGTGACGTATAGACCAGGGATGGCCAACTTCTTAATCCCAAAGGTAACCCTTATAACGACGTTTAACAGCCGCATATTCGCCAGTAGACCATGTGACGTATAGACCAGGGATGGCAACTTCTTAGTCCCAAAGGTAACCCTTATAACGACGTTTAACAGCCGCATATTCGCCGGTAGACCATGTAACGTATAGACCAGGGATGACCAACTTCTTAGTCCCAAAGGTAACCCTTATGACGACGTTTATCAGCCGCATATTCGCCGGTAGACCATGTGACGGTATAGACCAGGGATGGCCAACTTCTTAGTCCCAATGGTAACCCTTATAACGACGTTTGACAGCCGCATATTCGCCGGTAGACCATGTGACGGTATAGACCAGGGATGACCAACTTCTTAGTCCCAAAGGTAACCCTTATAACGACGTTTGACAGCCGCATATTCGCCGGTAGACCATGTGACGGTATAGACCAGGGATGGCCAACTTCGTAGTCCCAAAGGTAACCCTTATAACGACGTTTAACAGCCGCATATTCGCCGGTAGACCATGTGACGTATAGACCAGGGATGGCCAACTTCTTAGTCCCAAAGGTAACCCTTATAACGACGTTTGACAGCCGCATATTCGCCGGTAGACCATGTGACGGTATAGACCAGGGATGGTCAACTTCTTAGTCCCAAAGGTAACACTTATAACGACGTTTAACAGCCGCATATTCGACGGTAGACCATGTGACGTATAGACCAGGGATGGCCAACTTCTTAGTCCCAAAGGTAACCCTTATAACAACGTTTAACAGCCGCATATTCGCCGGTAGACCATGTGATGTATAGACCAGGGATGGGCAACTTCTTAGTCCCAAAGGTAACCCTTATAACGACGTTTAACAGCCGCATATTCGACAGTAGACCATGTGACGGTATAGACCAGGGATGGCCAACTTCTTAGTCCCAAAGGTAACCCTTATAACGACGTTTAACAGCCGCATATTCGCCGGTAGACCATGTGACGTATTGACCAGGGATGGCCAACTTCTTAGTCCCAAAGGTAACCCTTATAACGACGTTTAACAGCCGCATATTCGCCAGTAGACCATGTGACGGTATAGACCAGGGATGGCCAAATTCTTAGTCCCAAAGGTAACCCTTATAACGACGTTTAACAGCCGAATATTCGCCGGTAGACCACGTGACGTATAGACCAGGGATGGCCAACTTCTTAGTCCCAAAGGTAACCCTTATAACGACGTTTAACAGCCGCATATTCGCCAGTAGACCATGTGACGGTATAGACCAGGGATGGCCAATTTCTTAGTCCCAAAGGTAACCCTTATATCGACGTTTAACAGCCGCATATTCGCCGGTAGACCATGTGACGGTATAGACCAGGGATGGCCAACTTCTTAGTCCCAAAGGTCCCCCTTATAACGACGTTTAACAGCCGCATATTCGCCAGTAGACCATGTGACGGTATAGACCAGGGATGGGCAACTTCTTAGTCCCAAAGGTAACCCTTATAACGACGTTTAACAGCCGCATATTTGCCGGTAGACCATGTGACGGTATAGACCAGGGATGGCCAACTTCTTCATCCTAAAGGTAACCCTTATAACGACGTTTAACAGCCGCATATTCGCCGGTAGACCATGTGACGGTATATACCAGGGATGGCCAACTTCTTAGACCCAAAGGTAACCCTTATAACGACGTTTAACAGCCGCATATTCGCCGGTAGACCATGTGACGCATAGACCAGGGATGGCCAACGTCTTAGTCCCAAAGGTAACCCTTATTATAACGACGTTTAACAGCCGCATATTCGCCGGTAGACCATGTGACGGGATAGACCAGGGATGGCCAACTTCTTAGTCCCAAAGGTAACCCTTATAACGACGTTTAACAGCCGCATATTCGCCGGTGGACCATGTGACGGTATAGACCAGGGATGGCCAACTTCGTAGTCCCAAAGGTAACCCTTATAACGACGTTTAACAGCCGCATATTCGCCGGTAGACCATGTGACGGTATAGACCAGGGATGGCCAACTTCTTAGTCCCAAAGGTAACCCTTATAACGACGTTTAACAGCCGCATATTCGCCGGTAGACCATGTGACGGTATAGACCAGGGATGGCCAACTTCTTAGTCCCAAAGGTAACCCTTATAACGACGTTTAACAGCCGCATATTCGCCGGTAGACCATGTGACGGTATAGACCAGGGATGGCCAACTTCTTAGTCCCAAAGGTAACCCTTATAACAACGTTTAACAGCCGCATATTCGCCGGTAGACCATGTGACGGTATAGACCAGGGATGGCCAACTACTTAGTCCCAAAGGTAACCCTTATAACGACGTTTAACAGCCGCATATTCGCCGGTAGACCATGTGACGGTATAGACCAGGGATGGCCAACTTCTTAGTCCCAAAGGTAACCCTTATAACAACGTTTAACAGCCGCATATTCGCCGGTAGACCATGTGACGGTATAGACCAGGGATGGCCAACTTCTTAGTCCCAAAGGTAACCCTTATAACGACGTTTAACAGCCCCATATTCGCCGGTAGACCATGTGACGGTATAGACCAGGGATAGCCAACTTCTTAGTCCCAAAGGTAACCCTTATAACGACGTTTATCAGACGCATATTCGCCGGTAGACCATGTGACGGTATAGACCAGGGATGGCCAACTTCGTAGTCCCAAAGGTAACCCTTATAACGACGTTTGACAGCCGCATATTCGCCGATAGACCATGTGACGGTATAGACCAGGGATGGCCAACTTCATAGTCCCAAAGGTAACCCTTATAACGACGTTTAACAGCCGCATATTCGCCGGTAGACCATGTGACGTATAGACCAGGGATGGCCAACTTCTTAGTCCCAAAGGTAACCCTTATAACGACGTTTAACAGCCGCATATTCGCCAGTAGACCATGTGACGGTATAGACCAGGGATGGCCAACTTCTTAGTCCCAAAGGTAACCCTTATAACGACGTTTAACAGCCGCATATTCGCCGGTAGACCATGTGACGTATAGACCAGGGATGGCCAACTTCTTAATCCCAAAGGTAACCCTTATAACGACGTATAACAGCCGCATATTCGCCAGTAGACCATGTGACGTATAGACCAGGGATGGCCAACTTCTTAATCCCAAAGGTAACCCTTATAACGACGTTTAACAGCCGCATATTCGCCAGTAGACCATGTGACGTATAGACCAGGGATGGCAACTTCTTAGTCCCAAAGGTAACCCTTATAACGACGTTTAACAGCCGCATATTCGCCGGTAAACCATGTAACGTATAGACCAGGGATGACCAACTTCTTAGTCCCAAAGGTAACCCTTATAACGACGTTTATCAGCCGCATATTTGCCGGTAGACCATGTGACGGTATAGACCAGGGATGGCCAACTTCTTAGTCCCAATGGTAACCCTTATAACGACGTTTGACAGCCGCATATTCGCCGGTAGACCATGTGACGGTATAGACCAGTGATGGCCAACTTCTTAGTCCCAAAGGTAACCCTTATTACGACGTTTGACAGCCGCATATTCGCCGGTAGACCATGTGACGGTATAGACCAGGGATGGCCAACTTCGTAGTCCCAAAGGTAAACCTTATAACGACGTTTAACAGCCGCATATTCGCCGGTAGACCATGTGACGTATAGACCAGGGATGGCCAACTTCTTAGTCCCAAAGGTAACCCTTATAACGACGTTTGACAGCCGCATATTCGCCGGTAGACCATGTGACGGTATAGACCAGGGATGGTCAACTTCTTAGTCCCAAAGGTAACACTTATAACGACGTTTAACAGCCGCATATTCGACGGTAGACCATGTGACGTATAGACCAGGGATGGCCAACTTCTTAGTCCCAAAGGTAACCCTTATAACAACGTTTAACAGCCGCATATTCGCCGGTAGACCATGTGACGTATAGACCAGGGATGGCCAACTTCTTAGTCCCAAAGGTAACCCTTATAACGACGTTTAACAGCCGCATATTCGACAGTAGACCATGTGACGGTATAGACCAGGGATGGCCAACTTCTTAGTCCCAAAGGTAACCCTTATAACGACGTTTAACAGCCGCATATTCGCCGGTAGACCATGTGACGTATTGACCAGGGATGGCCAACTTCTTAGTCCCAAAGGTAACCCTTATAACGACGTTTAACAGCCGCATATTCGCCAGTAGACCATGTGACGGTATAGACCAGGGATGGCCAAATTCTTAGTCCCAAAGGTAACCCTTATAACGACGTTTAACAGCCGAATATTCGCCGGTAGACCATGTGACGTATAGACCAGGGATGGCCAACTACTTAGTCCCAAAGGTAACCCTTATAACGACGTTTAACAGCCGCATATTCGCCAGTAGACCATGTGACGGTATAGACCAGGGATGGCCAATTTCTTAGTCCCAAAGGTAACCCTTATATCGACGTTTAACAGCCGCATATTCGCCGGTAGACCATGTGACGGTATAGACCAGGGATGGCCAACTTCTTAGTCCCAAAGGTCCCCCTTATAACGACGTTTAACAGCCGCATATTCGCCAGTAGACCATGTGACGGTATAGACCAGGGATGGGCAACTTCTTAGTCCCAAAAGTAACCCTTATAACGACGTTTAACAGCCGCATATTTGCCGGTAGACCATGTGACGGTATAGACCAGGGATGGCCAACTTCTTCAACCTAAAGGTAACCCTTATAACGACGTTTAACAGCCGCATATTCGCCGGTAGACCATGTGACGGTATATACCAGGGATGGCCAACTTCTTAGTCCCAAAGGTAACCCTTATAACGACGTTTAACAGCCGCATATTCGCCGGTAGACCATGTGACGCATAGACCAGGGATGGCCAACGTCTTAGTCCCAAAGGTAACCCTTATTATAACGACGTTTAACAGCCGCATATTCGCCGGTAGACCATGTGACGGGATAGACCAGGGATGGCCAACTTCTTAGTCCCAAAGGTAACCCTTATAACGACGTTTAACAGCCGCATATTCGCCGGTGGACCATGTGACGGTATAGACCAGGGATGGCCAACTTCGTAGTCCCAAAGGTAACCCTTATAACGACGTTTAACAGCCGCATATTCGCCGGTAGACCATGTGACGGTATAGACTAGGGATGGCCAACTTCTTAGTCCCAAAGGTAACCCTTATAACGACGTTTAACAGCCGCATATTCGCCGGTAGACCATGTGACGGTATAGACCAGGGATGGCCAACTTCTTAGTCCCAAAGGTAACCCTTATAACAACGTTTAACAGCCGCATATTCCCCGGTAGACCATGTGACGGTATAGACCAGGGATGGCCAACTACTTAGTCCCAAAGGTAACCCTTATAACGACGTTTAACAGTCGCATATTCGCCGGTAGACCATGTGACGGTATAGACCAGGGATGGCCAACTTCTTAGTCCCAAAGGTAACCCTTATAACAACGTTTAACAGCCGCATATTCGCCGGTAGACCATGTGACGGTATAGACCAGGGATGGCCAACTTCTTAGTCCCAAAGGTAACCCTTATAACGACGTTTAACAGCCGCATATTCGCCGGTAGACCATGTGACGGTATAGACCAGGGATAGCCAACTTCTTAGTCCCAAAGGTAACCCTTATAACGACGTTTAACAGCCGCATATTCGCCGGTAGACCATGTGACGGTATAGACCAGGGATGGCCAACTTCTTAGTCCCAAAGGTAACTCTTATAACGACGTTTAACAGCCGCATATTCGCCGGTAGACCATGTGACGGTATAGACAAGGGATGGCCAACTTCTTAGTCCCAAAGGTAACCCTTATAACGACGTTTAACAGCCGCATATTCGCCGGTAGACCATGTGACGTATTGACCAGGGATGGCCAACTTTTTAGTCCCAAAGGTAAACCTTATAACGACGTTTAACAGCCGCATATTCGCCAGTAGACCATGTGACGTATAGACCAGGGATGGCAACTTCTTAGTCCCAAAGGTAACCCTTATAACGACGTTTAACAGCCGCATATTCGCCGGTAGACCATGTAACGTATAGACCAGGGATGACCAACTTCTTAGTCCCAAAGGTAACCCTTATAACGACGTTTATCAGCCGCATATTCGCCGGTAGACCATGTGACGGTATAGACCAGGGATGGCCAACTTCTTAGTCCCAATGGTAAACCTTATAACGACGTTTGACAGCCGCATAATCGCCGGTAGACCATGTGACGGTATAGACCAGGGATGGCCAACTTCTTAGTCCCAAAGGTAACCCTTATAACGACGTTTGACAGCCGCATATTCGCCGGTAGACCATGTGACGGTATAGACCAGGGATGGCCAACTTCGTAGTCCCAAAGGTAACCCTTATAACGACGTTTAACAGCCGCATATTCGCCGGTAGACCATGTGACGGTATAGACCAGGGATGGCCAACTTCTTAGTCCCAAAGGTAACCCTTATAACGACGTTTAACAGCCGCATATTCGCCGGTAGACCATGTGACGGTATAGACCAGGGATGGCCAACTTCTTAGTCCCAAAGGTAACCCTTATAACAACGTTTAACAGCCGCATATTCCCCGGTAGACCATGTGACGGTATAGACCAGGGATGGCCAACTACTTAGTCCCAAAGGTAACCCTTATAACGACGTTTAACAGCCGCATATTCGCCGGTAGACCATGTGACGGTATAGACCAGGGATGGCCAACTTCTTAGTCCCAAAGGTAACCCTTATAACAACGTTTAACAGCCGCATATTCGCCGGTAGACCATGTGACGGTATAGACCAGGGATGGCCAACTTCTTAGTCCCAAAGGTAACCCTTATAACGACGTTTAACAGCCGCATATTCGCCGGTAGACCATGTGACGGTATAGACCAGGGATAGCCAACTTCTTAGTCCCAAAGGTAACCCTTATAACGACGTTTAACAGCCGCATATTCGCCGGTAGACCATGTGACGGTATAGACCAGGGATGGCCAACTTCTTAGTCCCAAAGGTAACTCTTATAACGACGTTTAACAGCCGCATATTCGCCGGTAGACCATGTGACGGTATAGACAAGGGATGGCCAACTTCTTAGTCCCAAAGGTAACCCTTATAACGACGTTTAACAGCCGCATATTCGCCGGTAGACCATGTGACGTATTGACCAGGGATGGCCAACTTTTTAGTCCCAAAGGTAAACCTTATAACGACGTTTAACAGCCGCATATTCGCCAGTAGACCATGTGACGTATAGACCAGGGATGGCAACTTCTTAGTCCCAAAGGTAACCCTTATAACGACGTTTAACAGCCGCATATTCGCCGGTAGACCATGTAACGTATAGACCAGGGATGACCAACTTCTTAGTCCCAAAGGTAACCCTTATAACGACGTTTATCAGCCGCATATTCGCCGGTAGACCATGTGACGGTATAGACCAGGGATGGCCAACTTCTTAGTCCCAAAGGTAACCCTTATAACGACGTTTAACAGCCGAATATTCGCCGGTAGTCCATGTGACGTATAGACCAGGGATGGCCAACTTCTTAGTCCCAAAGGTAACCCTTATAACGACGTTTAACAGCCGCATATTCGCCAGTAGACCATGTGACGTATAGACCAGGGATGGCCAACTTCTTAATCCCAAAGGTAACCCTTATAACGACGTTTAACAGCCGCATATTCGCCAGTAGACCATGTGACGTATAGACCAGGGATGGCAACTTCTTAGTCCCAAAGGTAACCCTTATAACGACGTTTAACAGCCGCATATTCGCCGGTAGACCATGTAACGTATAGACCAGGGATGACCAACTTCTTAGTCCCAAAAGTAACCCTTATGACGACGTTTATCAGCCGCATATTCGCCGGTAGACCATGTGACGGTATAGACCAGGGATGGCCAACTTCTTAGTCCCAATGGTAACCCTTATAACGACGTTTGACAGCCGCATATTCGCCGGTAGACCATGTGACGGTATAGACCAGGGATGACCAACTTCTTAGTCCCAAAGGTAACCCTTATAACGACGTTTGACAGCCGCATATTCGCCGGTAGACCATGTGACGGTATAGACCAGGGATGGCCAACTTCGTAGTCCCAAAGGTAACCCTTATAACGACGTTTAACAGCCGCATATTCGCCGGTAGACCATGTGACGTATAGACCAGGGATGGCCAACTTCTTAGTCCCAAAGGTAACCCTTATAACGACGTTTGACAGCCGCATATTCGCCGGTAGACCATGTGACGGTATAGACCAGGGATGGTCAACTTCTTAGTCCCAAAGGTAACACTTATAACGACGTTTAACAGCCGCATATTCGACGGTAGACCATGTGACGTATAGACCAGGGATGGCCAACTTCTTAGTCCCAAAGGTAACCCTTATAACAACGTTTAACAGCCGCATATTCGCCGGTAGACCATGTGATGTATAGACCAGGGATGGGCAACTTCTTAGTCCCAAAGGTAACCCTTATAACGACGTTTAACAGCCGCATATTCGACAGTAGACCATGTGACGGTATAGACCAGGGATGGCCAACTTCTTAGTCCCAAAGGTAACCCTTATAACGACGTTTAACAGCCGCATATTCGCCGGTAGACCATGTGACGTATAGACCAGGGATGGCCAACTTCTTAGTCCCAAAGGTAACCCTTATAACGACGTTTAACAGCCGCATATTCGCCAGTAGACCATGTGACGTATAGACCAGGGATGGCCAACTTCTTAATCCCAAAGGTAACCCTTATAACGACGTTTAACAGCCGCATATTCGCCGGTAGACCATGTAACGTATAGACCAGGGATGACCAACTTCTTAGTCCCAAAGGTAACCCTTATGACGACGTTTATCAGCCGCATATTCGCCGGTAGACCATGTGACGGTATAGACCAGGGATGGCCAACTTCTTAGTCCCAATGGTAACCCTTATAACGACGTTTGACAGCCGCATATTCGCCGGTAGACCATGTGACGGTATAGACCAGGGATGACCAACTTCTTAGTCCCAAAGGTAACCCTTATAACGACGTTTGACAGCCGCATATTCGCCGGTAGACCATGTGACGGTATAGACCAGGGATGGCCAACTTCGTAGTCCCAAAGGTAACCCTTATAACGACGTTTAACAGCCGCATATTCGCCGGTAGACCATGTGACGTATAGACCAGGGATGGCCAACTTCTTAGTCCCAAAGGTAACCCTTATAACGACGTTTGACAGCCGCATATTCGCCGGTAGACCATGTGACGGTATAGACCAGGGATGGTCAACTTCTTAGTCCCAAAGGTAACACTTATAACGACGTTTAACAGCCGCATATTCGACGGTAGACCATGTGACGTATAGACCAGGGATGGCCAACTTCTTAGTCCCAAAGGTAACCCTTATAACAACGTTTAACAGCCGCATATTCGCCGGTAGACCATGTGATGTATAGACCAGGGATGGGCAACTTCTTAGTCCCAAAGGTAACCCTTATAACGACGTTTAACAGCCGCATATTCGACAGTAGACCATGTGACGGTATAGACCAGGGATGGCCAACTTCTTAGTCCCAAAGGTAACCCTTATAACGACGTTTAACAGCCGCATATTCGCCGGTAGACCATGTGACGTATTGACCAGGGATGGCCAACTTCTTAGTCCCAAAGGTAACCCTTATAACGACGTTTAACAGCCGCATATTCGCCAGTAGACCATGTGACGGTATAGACCAGGGATGGCCAAATTCTTAGTCCCAAAGGTAACCCTTATAACGACGTTTAACAGCCGAATATTCGCCGGTAGACCACGTGACGTATAGACCAGGGATGGCCAACTTCTTAGTCCCAAAGGTAACCCTTATAACGACGTTTAACAGCCGCATATTCGCCAGTAGACCATGTGACGGTATAGACCAGGGATGGCCAATTTCTTAGTCCCAAAGGTAACCCTTATATCGACGTTTAACAGCCGCATATTCGCCGGTAGACCATGTGACGGTATAGACCAGGGATGGCCAACTTCTTAGTCCCAAAGGTCCATCTTATAACGACGTTTAACAGCCGCATATTCGCCAGTAGACCATGTGACGGTATAGACCAGGGATGGCCAACATCGTAGTCCCAAAGGTAACCCTTATAACGACGTTTAACAGCCGCATATTTGCCGGTAGACCATGTGACGGTATAGACCAGGGATGGCCAACTTCTTCATCCGAAAGGTAACCCTTATAACGACGTTTAACAGCCGCATATTCGCCGGTAGACCATGTGACGGTATATACCAGGGATGGCCAACTTCTTAGTCCCAAAGGTAACCCTTATAACGACGTTTAACAGCCGCATATTCGCCGGTAGACCATGTGACGCATAGACCAGGGATGGCCAACGTCTTAGTCCCAAAGGTAACCCTTATTATAACGACGTTTAACAGCCGCATATTCGCCGGTAGACCATGTGACGGGATAGACCAGGGATGGCCAACTTCTTAGTCCCAAAGGTAACCCTTATAACGACGTTTAACAGCCGCATATTCGCCGGTGGACCATGTGACGGTATAGACCAGGGATGGCCAACTTCGTAGTCCCAAAGGTAACCCTTATAACGACGTTTAACAGCCGCATATTCGCCGGTAGACCATGTGACGGTATAGACCAGGGATGGCCAACTTCTTAGTCCCAAAGGTAACCCTTATAACGACGTTTAACAGCCGCATATTCGCCGGTAGACCATGTGACGGTATAGACCAGGGATGGCCAACTTCTTAGTCCCAAAGGTAACCCTTATAACGACGTTTAACAGCCGCATATTCGCCGGTAGACCATGTGACGGTATAGACCAGGGATGGCCAACTTCTTAGTCCCAAAGGTAACCCTTATAACAACGTTTAACAGCCGCATATTCGCCGGTAGACCATGTGACGGTATAGACCAGGGATGGCCAACTTCTTAGTCCCAAAGGTAACCCTTATAACGACGGTTAACAGCCGCATATTCGCCGGTAGACCATGTGACGGTATAGACCAGGGATAGCCAACTTCTTAGTCCCAAAGGTAACCCTTATAACGACGTTCAACAGCCGCATATTCGCCGGTAGACCATGTGACGGTATAGACCAGGGATGGCCAACTTCTTAGTCCCAAAGGTAACTCTTATAACGACGTTTAACAGCCGCATATTCGCCGGTAGACCATGTGACGGTATAGACAAGGGATGGCCAACTTCTTAGTCCCAAAGGTAACCCGTATAACGACGTTTAACAGCCGCATATTCGCCAGTAGACCATGTGACGTATAGACCAGGGATGGCAACTTCTTAGTCCCAAAGGTAACCCTTATAACGACGTTTAACAGCCGCATATTCGCCGGTAGACCATGTGACGTATAGACCAGGGATGGCCAACTTCTTAGTCCCAAAGGTAACCCTTATAACGACGTTTATCAGCCGCATATTCGCCGGTAGACCATGTGACGGTATAGACCAAAGATGGCCAACTTCTTAGTCCCAATGGTAACCCTTATAACGACGTTTGACAGCCGCATATTCGCCGGTAGACCATGTGACGGTATAGACCAGGGATGGCCAACTTCTTAGTCCCAAAGGTAACCCTTATAACGACGTTTGACAGCCGCATATTCGCCGGTAGACCATGTGACGGTATAGACCAGGGATGGCCAACTTCGTAGTCCCAAAGGTAACCCTTATAACGACGTTTATCAGCCGCATATTCGCCGGTAGACCATGTGACGGTATAGACCAGGGATGGCCAACTTCTTAGTCCCAAAGGTAACCCTTATAACGACGTTTGACAGCCGCATATTCGCCGGTAGACCATGTGACGGTATAGACCAGGGATGGCCAACTTCTTAGTCCCAAAGGTAACCCTTATAACGACGTTTAACAGCCGCATATTCGCCGGTAGACCATGTGACGTATAGACCAGGGATGGCCAACTTCTTAGTCCCAAAGGTAACCCTTATAACGACGTTTAACAGCTGCATATTCGCCAGTAGACCATGTGACGTATAGACCAGAGATGGCCAACTTCTTAGTCCCAAAGGTAACACTTATAACGACGTTTAACAGCCGCATATTCGCCGGTAGACCATGTGACGTATAGACCAGGGATGGCCAACTTCTTAGTCCCAAAGGTAACCCTTATAACAACGTTTAACAGCCGCATATTCGCCGGTAGACCATGTGACGTATAGACCAGGGATGGCCAACTTCTTAGTCCCAAAGGTAACCCTTATAACGACGTTTAACAGCCGCATATTCGACAGTAGACCATGTGACGTTATAGACCAGGGATGGCCAACTTCGTAGTCCCAAAGGTAACCCTTATAACGACGTTTAACAGCCGAATATTCGCCGGTAGACCATGTGACGTATAGACCAGGGATGGCCAACTCCTTAGACCCAAAGGTAACCCTTATAACAACGTTTAACAGCAGCATATTCGCCGGTAGACCATGTGACGTATAGACCAGGGATGGCCAACTTCTTAGTCCCAAAGGTAACCCTTATAACGACGTTTAACAGCCGCATATTCGCCAGTAGACCATGTGACGGTATAGACCAGGGATGGCCAACTTCGTAGTCCCAAAGGTAACCCTTATAACGACGTTTAACAGCCGAATATTCGCCGGTAGACCATGTGACGTATAGACCAGGGATGGCCAACTTCTTAGTCCCAAAGGTAAACCTTATAACGACGTTTAACAGCCGCATATTCGCCAGTAGACCATGTGACGGTATAGACCAGGGATGGCCAACTTCTTAGTCCCAAAGGTAACCCTTATAACGACGTTTAACATCCGCATATTCGCCGGAAGACCATGTGACGGTATAGACCAGGGATGGCCAACTTCTTAGTCCCAAAGGTCCCCCTATAACGACGTTTAACAGCCGCATATTCGCCAGTAGACCATGTGACGGTATAGACCAGGGATGGCCAACTTCTTAGTCCCAAAGGTAACCCTTATAACGACGTTTAACAGCCGCATATTCGCCGGTAGACCATGTGACGGTATAGACCAGGGATGGCCAACTTCTTAGTCCCAAAGGTAACCCTTATAACGACGTTTAACAGCCGCATATTCGCCGGTGGACCATGTGACGGTATAGACCAGGGATGGCCAACTTCTTAGTCCCAAAGGTAACCCTTATAACGACGTTTAATAGCCGCATATTCGCCGGTAGACCATGTGACGGTATAGACCAGGGATGGCCAACTTCTTAGTCCCAAAGGTAACCCTTATAACGACGTTTGACAGCCGCATATTCGCCGGTAGACCATGTGACGGTATAGACCAGGGATGGCCAACTTCGTAGTCCCAAAGGTAACTCTTATAACGACGTTTATCAGCCGCATATTCGCCGGTAGACCATGTGACGGTATAGACCAGGGATGGCCAACTTCTTAGTCCCAAAGGTAACCCTTATAACGACGTTTGACAGCCGCATATTCGCCGGTAGACCATGTGACGGTATAGACCAGGGATGGCCAACTTCTTAGTCCCAAAGGTAACCCTTATAACGACGTTTAACAGCCGCATATTCGACGGTAGACCATGTGACGTATAGACCAGGGATGGCCAACTTCTTAGTCCCAAAGGTAACCCTTATAACGACGTTTAACAGCTGCATATTCGCCAGTAGACCATGTGACGTATAGACCAGAGATGGCCAACTTCTTAGTCCCAAAGGTAACACTTATAACGACGTTTAACAGCCGCATATTCGCCGGTAGACCATGTGACGTATAGACCAGGGATGGCCAACTTCTTAGTCCCAAAGGTAACCCTTATAACAACGTTTAACAGCCGCATATTCGCCGGTAGACCATGTGACGTATAGACCAGGGATGGCCAACTTCTTAGACCCAAAGGTAACCCTTATAACAACGTTTAACAGCAGCATATTCGCCGGTAGACCATGTGACGTATAGACCAGGGATGGCCAACTTTTTAGTCGCAAAGGTAACCCTTATAACGACGTTTAGCAGCCGCATATTCGCCAGTAGACCATGTGACGGTATAGACCAGGGATGGCCAACTTCGTAGTCCCAAAGGTAACCCTTATAACGACGTTTAACAGCCGAATATTCGCCGGTAGACCATGTGACGTATAGACCAGGGATGGCCAACTTCTTAGTCCCAAAGGTAAACCTTATAACGACGTTTAACAGCCGCATATTCGCCAGTAGACCATGTGACGGTATAGACCAGGGATGGCCAACTTCTTAGTCCCAAAGGTAACCCTTATAACGACGTTTAACATCCGCATATTCGCAGGTAGACCATGTGACGGTATAGACCAGGGATGGCCAACTTCTTAGTCCCAAAGGTCCCCCTATAACGACGTTTAACAGCCGCATATTCGCCAGTAGACCATGTGACGGTATAGACCAGGGATGGCCAACTTCTTAGTCCCAAAGGTAACCCTTATAACGACGTTTAACAGCCGCATATTTGCCGGTAGACCATGTGACGGTATAGACCAGGGATGGCCAACTTCTTCATCCCAAAGGTAACCCTTATAACGACGTTTAACAGCCGCATATTCGCCGGTAGACCATGTGACGGTATATACCAGGGATGGCCAACTTCTTAGTCCCAAAGGTAACCCTTATAACGACATTTAACAGCCGCATATTCGCCGGTAGACCATGTGACGTATAGACCAGGGATGGCCAACTTCTTAGTCCCAAAGGTAACCCTTATTATAACGACGTTTAACAGCCGCATATTCGCCGGTAGACCATGTGACGGTATAGACCAGGGATGGCCAACTTCTTAGTCCCAAAGGTAACCCTTATAACGACGTTTAACAGCCGCATATTCGCCGGTAGACTATGTGACTGTATAGACCAGGGATGGCCAACTTCTTAGTCCCAAAGGTAACCCTTATAACGACGTTTAACAGCCGCATATTCGCCGGTAGACCATGTGACGGTATAGACCAGGGATGGCCAACTTCTTAGTCCCAAAGGTAACCCTTATAACGACGTTTAACAGCCGCATATTCGCCGGTAGACCATGTGACGGTATAGACCAGGGATGGCCAACTTCTTCGTCCCAAAGGTAACCCTTATAACGACGTTTAACAGCCGCATATTCGCCGGTAGACCATGTGACGGTATAGACCAAAGATGGCCAACTTGTTAGTCCCAATGGTAACCCTTATAACGACGTTTGACAGCCGCATATTCGCCGGTAGACCATGTGACGGTATAGACCAGGGATGGCCAACTTCTTAGTCCCAAAGGTAACCCTTATAACGACGTTTAACAGCTGCATATTCGCCAGTAGACCATGTGACGTATAGACCAGAGATGGCCAACTTCTTAGTCCCAAAGGTAACACTTATAACGACGTTTAACAGCCGCATATTCGCCGGTAGACCATGTGACGTATAGACCAGGGATGGCCAATTTCTTAGTCCCAAAGGTAACCCTTATAACAACGTTTAACAGCCGCATATTCGCCGGTAGACCATGTGACGTATAGACCAGGGATGGCCAACTTCTTAGTCCCAAAGGTAACCCTTATAACGACGTTTAACAGCCGCATATTCGACAGTAGACCATGTGACGTTATAGACCAGGGATGGCCAACTTCTTAGTCCCAAAGGTAACCCTATAACGAAGTTTAACAGCCGCATATTCGCCGGTAGACCATGTGACGTATAGACCAGGGATGGCCAACTTCTTAGTCCCAAAGGTAACCCTTATAACAACGTTTAACAGCAGCATATTCGCCGGTAGACCATGTGACGTATAGACCAGGGATGGCCAACTTCTTAGTCCCAAAGGTAACCCTTATAACGACGTTTAACAGCCGCATATTCGCCAGTAGACCATGTGACGGTATAGACCAGGGATGGCCAACTTCGTAGTCCCAAAGGTAACCCTTATAACGACGTTTAACATCCGCATATTCGCCGGTAGACCATGTGACGGTATAGACCAGGGATGGCCAACTTCTTAGTCCCAAAGGTCCCCCTATAACGACGTTTAACAGCCGCATATTCGCCAGTAGACCATGTGACGGTATAGACCAGGGATGGCCTACTTCTTAGTCCCAAAGGTAACCCTTATAACGACGTTTAACAGCCGCATATTTGCCGGTAGACCATGTGACGGTATAGACCAGGGATGGCCAACTTCTTAGTCCCAAAGGTAACCCTTATTATAACGACGTTTAACAGCCGCATATTCGCCGGTAGACCATGTGACGGTATAGACCAGGGATGGCCAACTTCTTAGTCCCAAAGGTAACCCTTATAACGACGTTTAACAGCCGCATATTCGCCGGTAGACCATGTGACGGTATAGACCAGGGATGGCCAACTTCTTAGTCCCAAAGGTAACCCTTATAACGACGTTTAACAGCCGCATATTCGCCGGTAGACCATGTGACGGTATAGACCAGGGATGGCCAACTTCTTAGTCCCAAAAGTAACCCTTATAACGACGTTTAACAGCCGCATATTCGCCGGTAGACCATGTGACGGTATAGACCAGGGATGGCCAACTTCTTAGTCCCAAAGGTAACCCTTATAACGACGTTTAACAGCAGCATATTCGCCGGTAGACCATGTGACGGTATAGATCAGGGATGGCCAACTTCTTAGTCCCAAAGGTAACCCTTATAACGACGTTTAACAGCCGCATATTCGCCGGTAGACCATGTGACGGTATAGACCAGGGATGGCCAACTTCTTAGTCCCAAAGGTAACCCTTATAACGACGTTTAACAGCCGCATATTCGCCGGTAGACCATGTGACGGTATAGACCAGGGATGGCCAACTTCTTAGTCCCAAAGGTAACCCGTATAACGACGATTAACAGCCGCATATTCGCCGGTCGACCATGTGACGGTATAGACCAGGGATGGCCAACTTCTTAGTCCCAAAGGTAACCCTTATAACGACGTTTAACAGCCGCATATTCGCCGGTAGACCATGTGACGGTATAGACCAGGGATGGCCAACTTCTTAGTCCCAAAGGTAACCCTTATAACGACGTTTAACAGCCGCATATTCGCCGGTAGACCATGTGACGGTATAGACCAGGGATGGCCAATTTCGTAGTCCCAAAGGTAACCCTTATAACGACGTTTAACAGCCGCATATTCGCCGGTAGACCATGTGACGGTATAGACCAGGGATGGCCAACTTCTTAGTCCCAAAGGTAACCCTTATAACGACGTTTAACAGCCGCATATTCGCCGGTAGACCATGTGACGGTATAGACCAGGGATGGCCAATTTCTTAGTCCCAAAGGTAACCCTTATAACGACGTTTAACAGCCGCATATTCGCCGGTAGACCATGTGACGGTATAGACCAGGGATGGCCAACTTCTTAGTCCCAAAGGTAACCCGTATAACGACGATTAACAGCCGCATATTCGCCGGTCGACCATGTGACGGTATAGACCAGGGATGGCCAACTTCTTAGTCCCAAAGGTAACCCTTATAACGACGTTTATCAGCCGCATATTCGCCGTTAGACCATGTGACGGTGTAGACCAGGGATGGCCAACTTCTTAGTCCCAAAGGTAACCCTTATAACGACGTTTAACAGCCGCATATTCGCCAGTAGACCATGTGACGTATAGACCAGGGATGGCCAACTTCTTAGTCCCAAAGGTAACCCTTATAACGACGTTTAACAGACGCATATTCGCCAGTAGACCATGTGACGTATAGACCAGGGATGGCCAACTTCTTAGTCCCAAAGGTAACCCTTATAACGACGTTTAACAGCCGCATATTCGCCGGTAGATCATGTGACGGTATAGACCAGGGATGGCCAACTTCTTAGTCCCAAAGGTAACCCGTATTACGACGTTTAACAGCCGCATATTCGCCGGTCGACCATGTGACGGTATAGACCAGGGATGGCCATCTTCTTAGTCCCAAAGGTAACCCTTATAACGACGTTTATCAGCCGCATATTCGCCGTTAGACCATGTGACGATGTAGACCAGGGATGGCCAACTTCTTAGTCCCAAAGGTAACCCTTATAACGACGTTTAACAGCCGCATATTCGCCAGTAGACCATGTGACGTATAGACCAGGGATGGCCAACTTCTTAGTCCCAAAGGTAACCCTTATAACGACGTTTAACAGCCGCATATTCGCCAGTAGACCATGTGACGTATAGACCAGGGATGGCCAACTTCTTAGTCCCAAAGGTAACCCTTATAACGACGTTTAACAGCCGCATATTCGCCGGTAGACCATGTGACGGTATAGACCAGGGATGGCCAACTTCTTAGTCCCAAAGGTAACCCGTATAACGACGTTTAACAGCCGCATATTCGCCGGTCGACCATGTGACGGTATAGACCAGGGATGGCCAACTTCTTAGTCCCAAAGGTAATCCTTATAACGACGTTTATCAGCCGCATATTCGCCGTTAGACCATGTGACGGTATAGACCAGGGATGGCCAACTTCTTAGTCCCAAAGGTAACCCTTATAACGACGTTTAACAGCCGCATATTCGCCGGTAGACCATGTGACGTATAGACCAGGGATGGCCAACTTCTTAGTCCCAAAGGTTACCCTTATAACGACGTTTAACAGCCGCATATTCGCCGTTAGACCATGTGACGGTATAGACCAGGGATGGCCAACTTCTTAGTCCCAAAGGTAACCCTTATAACGACGTTTAACAGCCGCATATTCGCCAGTAGATCATGTGACGTATAGACCAGGGATGGCCAACTTCTTAGTCCCAAAGGTAACCCTTATAACGACGTTTAACAGCCGCATATTCGCCCGTAGACCATGTGACGTATAGACCAGGGATGGCCAACTTCTTAGTCCCAAAGGGAAACTTCAATATTTTCAGTGAAGACGAGGGCCGCACAACTAATTTCACACATACATTAACAAGCCAAATGTAGGCAATACGTATATCGTATATGCAATAATATGAATCATCAAACGTTACGCAAAATATGTCATATACATTTAGGCAGGGCGTAAGCTGAGACGCAAGCGGCGCAGCGCACGCAACGCAACACACGGCAGAAAACTGTGCTGCCATATTTCCTAATGGATCCGCGTAAGCTGAGGCTGTTTCTGGCACACGCGTGTGCCGGTATGTCACAGTTTGTAGCACCGACACAGTTTTGACGACACACGCCACGCAACTAGGGATCCAAGATGTCGTTAAATGACAGTTTGATTCAGCTCGTAATGGAAAAACACTCAACAGCAACTCACATATTGTACCTAAATCTTTTATTTTTAAAACTTTTAATGCCACACATGTTTAGTCAATTAAGGTGTCTTATTCAGTAATGGATAAACACTCAACAGTAGTTTACATATTGTATTTAGCTCTTATATTTTTAAAATCTCTAATAACTCTGCGCAAGTTGCATGGCTATACGATGTGAATCATGAAGTGTATAGCAATAAAACCTATGAAGACTTTTTGTGGGCCAACATAGCCATGTGTGTGTTTCGTTTTTTCATATATTCACTCTGCTACAGAACCAGTTCCGCAATTTCCATCGAATTCAAATGAGTTCGTATCGGTATCTTCCATTTTCAAGGCAAAAATGGCAGCGTGTGCCGTGTGCTACGTCTCAACATGCGCTGGTAAAAGATTCGTGTGTTGCGTGTGCTGCACCGTAAAACGTGGCTTGCGTGTGCTGCGCCGCCTTCGTCTCATGTTCAGTGTAGAACCGGTTAAAATAGGGTATACAATTAAATTAGTTGTCATTCAATCATGCTGTTTACATTTATCAGAACACAGTATTGGGAAAAATCCTAATTTACATAAATTTAAAATCAACCATAAGTATGTATCTACTTCCGTTAATGATAACACTATGGTCGGGCAAAATCGTTCAAGAGTTCATCATAATCAATCTATTTTGAAGTGGTTGCAAACTTTAGCACGTCTCGAAGATGGTTGTATGCGAGTCAGTGAGATGGTTTTATATATGTAATTGTTGCTCTCACAAAGGTATGTGCTATCAGACATTGAAACTGTTTTCCTACTGAAGTCAAAAAGTTTAGCATGTTTTTCGTCAGGCAATATAATCCAAATTTCAGTACCAGTCTACAGCCTTGTCTGAAAAAATAGTTTCCTTTGCAAGGCAAAGAGCTCTAGTTGAGTTTTGTCATCTTACTGTACATGGGGTCGTTAAATAATAAAGGTTGCGGGCGAATTTAAATAAAATCCAAAAAACAGTTCATTAAACGGCTTCAGAGGCATATCTAATAAAAATTGGAATCACTGGTCAAGGTTACTTCCATGATATCTTTGTATGATGAAAAATGTATCAGAAAAGCAGGATTGGAAAATGTCAAATCGGCCTACAAATCCGCCCACGTGCCCAACTAATGTTTGATCTGGACCCTGTAATTTCAAATTTAGTTCATTCATGCGGAAGTCTGTTATAAACGTTTATTTTTTTATTTTACTTTTATTAATAAATCAATCATTTAATGGTTTTTATAATTCGTCTGGGGCGCATAAAACTAGATCGCGGGCAGCGAGTTGGCCATCTCTGGCATAGACTAAACTTTCTAGCATCACCATTTCAGCACTTCTTAAGCCCAGCTCTAGATAAATGAGTGACAGCATACCTTCAAAACATGTATTTATAATTTTGAATTTTATCTTATTAATCACTTAAACAATAGTTTATGACTATCCGAACTTTGAATTTTGTAAATTTGTTAAAACTTACTGAGACATAACGTTTTCGATCGCTATGTGCCGATCTTCCTCAGTGTCTTCTGCTTGGAGATGTTTGGTCAAGCCATGACGGTTTTAAAAGTAGGTTTTCGATAGTATCAAATAGTATGTGTGATTTGTATTGTGTTTGTTCGTTTAATATGTTTGTACTTTGTGTTTTTGTGTGTCTGTAAATTTCATATTGTTCTAGTGTGTTGAGATATGGTCCTTTTTTGTTAACGTGTAGGATTTCTAGGTTACGGTAAATGTCTGAGTATTTGTGTCCTGTTTCTTTTATATGATTGTAAAATGTTGAGTTGGTGTTCTGTTTGTGTTTCTCGACTTTTTGCTTAAAGCTGCGACCTGTTTGTCCAATGTAGAATTTGTTACATTCGTTGCAGTTCAGTTTGTATACGCCTGGTGCTTGTAGTTTATCTTTGTTGTTTGTGTTGTGTTGTGTTTGTATTGTAACTTGTTATTGGCTTTGTATACTATTTTGTATCCTATTTTTTGAAATTTGCTGGTATTTTGTTTGTTGTTTTGCTTATGAATGGTAATGTGATGTATTTGTTTTCCCTGTCTGTAGTGTTAATTTTAGTGTTTTTTTGTATTTTGTACCATATTTTGTCTGTTGTATCCATTTGTGTTTGCTAAACATTTAATTGTGTCTAGTTCTGTGTCTTGAGACTTCTTTAAGTCTATGGAGCATGGATCTGAATGCAGAGTGTTTGTGTTGGATAGGGTGGTTTGGGGTGTTGTGGATAAGTGTGTCTGTCGTTATGGGTTTCCTGTAAATGTTGAAACTGTGTTTTTGTGTGTGGCTTTTTGTTATGGCGATGTCGAGGAATAAATGTATTTATATTATAACTTTAGATTAGAAAAATAATTTTATAAATGAAAACTTGACCATTACGAATACACCACCTCTAGGTTGCTAAATAAATTAAATCCAGCGTATTAAATTGAACAATAGAATTTTTTTCCCGCTTAATATGATTTAGAAATTAGGGTTGCAAATAAATTTACTAGTCAGTAGCAACATTTAACTTATAAAGAGTAATTAATTCTAAATAATTGAATTATTGACTGTGTGTTATAATCTCACAGAAAGCTTAGTTGGGATTTGTCTATCGTGAAATGGTGCAATAATAAAAACGTGATTAGTAATTAGGTAAGAATCGAGTGTAAGTTTATAAAGACTAGACTGAGTAATCTAAAACCTTTCTGTTTGGCTAAAACAATGCAAATGAACCAAAGTTCGTTTGCTTGTAAGTTTGAGAGTTCTCCAGGTGTTCTTGTCGTTGCATTAGGATGTTAATTCAGTAAACTCAACTCCCGTAAATCTATCATTTACTGCATAATGCACCTTCCTTAACTTTCTTAGTCTTCAATAACCTTAATTAAAACTCTTCTAACACTTCTCAATAATTATTTTAATAAAACCCCGATTACTCTTTTTATAACTTTATAAAACTCCCTTAATTAACTCGTCCCTATTGCGACTTGAACTTTCTTTACGAACCCTCCCAAAACACGTTTGTACTCTCTCTCTCTCACTCTGTTCTCCTCTTCCTCCATCTACTTCTCTTTGAATATAGCTCGTTCTATCCCACTTTATTGTATACGTATTTCTGCAAAAGTTCTTTTTTTTAACGAGAGTAACTTTTTGCAAAATTTTGAAAATTATCAGTTATTAGCAACCAGTTAATTGACATTACCATGCGTTCGTTTGCTAATCTCTTGTTTACTGAAATAGTTCAACTTGAGTCAACTCAATAACAATACACCCTTATGTCACCAGAATGTCCCGAACTACTGATATATATTATATATATATATATATATATATATATATATATATATATATATATATATATATATATACATATATAATATTAAGCTGACATTGCGTTTGTTATGCTTTCTTTGTCGGATTTTGCTTTGATATTTCTAATTTTTTATATTTGAACATTAGGTAATAGAATTTTCCATAATGCCTCATATAATTTCGGTCTATATATAAATATATATATATATATATATATAATTTTGGTTTATATATACATAAAACTTATACTCGTATGTAAGTCTATATATGTTTGGTTATACGAACACTTTTTATTGTAATCATTTATCACCTAGACTTCATGTACTTAATCATTAAAAAAAATGGTTTTTTTTTGCAAGTTGACCTTTGAGAGGAGAGTACTCTTTTTTCGCTTCAAAATGTAATAAGCGCTAGAAAATTATGACTTGGTGAGTTTTAAAAATAATGTCAGATCGTCCATAATTTTATAAAGCGTTTTACATATTTGTTTGAAATAATTCATTTTAATTTTTTTCTTCCGCAAGTTTGTAATTATGTATTATTATGTCTATCCATGTTCATTTTATTTATTAATGTTCATGCGTTTGTTTAATGAGCCTAAAGTTGTAATGTTGATTTTTGCGTGTTTGCCTAAATTGGAACTACATGGGTAGTTTTATATATGCATTATGTTGTTCTTTATAATATATTTCATTGTGTTTGCTTTTATTTGACGTATATATATATATATATATATATATATATATATATATATATATATATATAAGATATTTGTCTATTTCCAAGAGAGATTCAATGTAAATACTCCATTCGAAGCAAAAAAAAAATGCATAGAAAGTTTAATAAAAGTTTAAGCCTAAACAGTTCGGAGTTTTGCAACAATACGATATCCTTCGAGAGTTTGGAGTGATAGTAGAGGTTTCCTTATATTTATTGGCATGTAGGAAAATGTACATTTGATTTGTAAATGAAAACTGAAACTTTCGCATCTACATGTAGCTCGAGATACATGTATTCCATTTTAACACGGAAGCGAAATTTTGCACCTTTACTCAACGAACTGACCCACAAACCCTTACGGAACCAACGGCTTTAACTATAACAGCTTTTCGCCCTCAAGTTGTTTCAAATCTCGCACATATATCGTATTTTAATATCAATTTAAACATAATAAAGGAAGTACTTAAAACAGGGTTTTATTCCTAACGTAGGGGATGTTGATCAGGTTCTTAAATTTAAAGAGATCTGTTCCTATCATATACAGTAGAGTTCCGATATTTCCAGCTTCCGTTAAATTTGAGCCCGACTTCAAGTCGGTTAAGCCACGTTATTAAACAGCTATAAACTACAGACTATTAACTCCTGTGTCATAATGAAACTGAAAACTGTGTTATTGATCCACATAAGAAATAGATTTGACATTTCTTATCAAGAAACCTAAGGGGTAGTGAGAGTTCCGATGTGAACAATTTGGAATAACAGATGTTATGATTATTGAAATGGTAGAAAAAACTACTGAAGGCTGTGACGACGAGAATAATGATAAAGGTTATACCGAGACAATATAAGAAAGGAACAGCCGCCTTGGAACCTGCACTACAGCAGACAGACAACACACCAACAGATGTGCTTCCGCGCAGACGTCTACGAGAGAACGTAACACGAAAACGCACAACACATATAGCAACCTTATTCAAACAAATTTAGCTTCCGGGATTCCAAAGCAACATTAATTTATATAAGTACTGTAAAAATAAAGTTCTTATTGTTTCCTTCCCGATTACAGTATTAGAGTTCATTACAACTCCAGGTTTTTCTAATGTACAGGAACGTACTTCCGTGTAATCCGAGGGGGTCTCGGTCCCATCTACCTCGAATTATCAAGACTCTACTGTATTGTGAAAGTGTTATTGTGGTCTGAGTGTACAATCATTCGCGTTTGTTTGTGTAAAGGTGTCTTTAATTAGAATAACAACTTTAATATGAAAGTCACGGATTTTAGGTTAGGTTCGTAGGAGTAAAGGTTTCACATGCTAGACGGAGATACTTCCACATGAAGGATCTATCTCTGTGCTCTTTGACAAGAAGGTAAAATCGGAAGATAATTACCCTTTGTCACCATTCTTCTTCTTCATCATCTTTCTTCTTACACGTTTTTACAAAACACATACAGCCCAATGTCTCATGAGTGCCACATTGTTTTATTAATAGGGAGTTCGAATCTTTGTCCCACATGTACAGCAAGTGCCTCAACCGTTAATTAGATTATTTCGAAATGTAACCATAATTGTAAATAACTTTTATTAACAAAATAGTTATGTCTGCTATTTATGGTCTATTTGGGGATGAAAATATATTTCACGTCTTTAGATATTAATAACAAAAAAAAAAAACAAAGACATAGGTTTTGGAAATTTTGCAGGCTTTTCAATTATTTTTACAAGTCTAGGAGATGTGAAAGCCTAAAGGTATTTGAACATTTTTAAAAATTGTTTGCATATTTACTCTGTAACCTTCTTTATAAATAATAAAAAATTAGAGACACGATATTAAAGCGGATATGTTGGCAACGGCTGATATTATATGTCCAGTCTCGGCTTAGTGAACTTTGTGGGTCCGCGTGGACCTGAGCATTTAATACGACCCTTATGGAAAGCGTCCGGATGCCCCCACATAAATACACATGCGATTTTACGGAAGATTGAATGTCAGTAGGGTGTTTGTGTAAGGGATATTTTTCGTGTCGGAAATTAAGCCTCATATAAATTAACTACAGCTCCAAATGAATACTTAGGGCGTGTAATTAGCATAAATGTAGTGCGAAATGGCAGCGTTTGCTTCAGGAGGGCATCTAAACTCTGATCGTTCTATTTAATAGCTTTACACGCTGTATGGGATAAGTAATATCAGACGAAGTAGACGATTACATAATAATTCATGCTGCTACTTTTATATCATCTTTAGATCTATAAATACTTATTAAATAATGACGTTAAACTTTACTTCTTGTATTAAAAAAAAAACAAATTTCATTACTGAACTCTATGCAATTATCAAATGTTATTTATGGTTATACAGCTTTCAAGTGATAAAATGGAGTAGCACAGATAATTTTAAAAAACTATTTCTCTCAAAAACTCTCTCTCTCTCTCTCTCTCTCTCTCTCTCTCTCTCTCTCTCTCTCTCTCTCTATATATATATATATATATATATATATATATATATATATATACATATGTATTTATAAAACCATATTGAACGTTTGCGTATTGTTGCTTTTATTTTTATTTACTCCAGAAGTAAACAGAAATTAATATTTACAGTTACAATGTGTGTGTGTGTGTGTGTGTGTGTGAGAGAGAGAGAGAGAGAGAGAGAGAGAGAGAGAGAGAGAGAGAGAGAGAGAGAGAGAGAGAGAGAGTGGACGCATGCTTTCGTGTATGGGCTGATGGTGGCAATATTGGCCTGATATATGATTTTAATATGAAGTATTTTTATCTGATCTGTATGTACACCTATAATTTTATAGCTGCCTGTATTATAGCTCAGATTATTAGTGAGTTGACAATTGTTTTTTCTTTTTTTCAAAGCTAAAACCTTTATTACTAATCAAGATTGATTACATTACGGATGATTCTATAAAAAATAGTTTATAGTTCCTTCTAATTAGCAGAAGAATTTTCCTGAAAACTATTGTTCTCATAACAGCCGTTGTACACTCGTTCTGATATTTTAGAGTTACATGTGGTTGGTTGTTTTGTCGGCTCGGCGTCCATATTTGGGGACATTTAAAGCGGAATAGAAGCTTACCGTGTGTTCGCTATAAAGTGGATGTTATTTACAACAGACGAGTTTACAAATGTGACTATAAATTTAGGACACCCTTTCCGTGTATATATTGTGAGTTATGCAAATTGTCTGACTGCGTAGTTCTGAGCGAAACGTCCAATGTTTTTACCAAAGTATTGGTAATCTCTAACGATTACCAACGGTTTATTATTATTATATTTATTATGTTTTTAATAAAATAAGGTGATTTTTAATACTTTTGATTATCATGGTTAAAAATACAAACGAAATATTTCGTAATAATGATAAAATGAAATAACATCTTTTGTTTACTTTAATAGGCTAACTGTATATTTAGGCTAATAATTACAGACAACTTAAAAATTATAGCATGGCGTCTCGGAAGACCTATGGTGTAGACCATTTAGCTGTTGTCATCGTAACTTTATTTAATCCCTACCAGAAATTGAGTTTTGTGTGTACCTACCTCTGTGCAAAGCGAAGTACTCACCTTAAGCTGAATTCCTGATATCCTCTGGTATTAACCACCCTCCAAATCCACCATCACACACACACACACACACACACACACACACACACACACACACACACACACACACACACACACACACACACACACACACACACACACACACACACACACACACACACACACACACACACACACTCACACTTACATATATATACACACACACACACACACACACACACACACTCACACTTACATATATACACACTCACACACACACACACACACACACACACACACACACTCACACTTACATATATACACACACACACACACACTCACACATACATATATACACACACACACACACACTTACATATATATACACACACACACTCACACTTACATATATACACACACACACACACACTCACACTTACATATACACACACACACACACACACACACACACACACACACACTCACACTTACATATATACACACACACACACACACACACTTACACTTACATATACACACACACACACACACACACACTCACACTTACATATATATACACACACACACACACTCACACTTACATATATACACACACACACACACACTCACACTTACATATATATACACACACACACACACTCACACTTACATATATACACACACACACTCACACTTACATATACACACACACACACACTCACACTTACATATATACACACACACACACTCACACTTACATATATACACACACACACACACACACTCACACTTACATATATACACACACACACACACACACACTCACACTTACATATATACACACACACACACACACTCACACTTACATATATACACACACACACACACTCACACTTACATATACACACACACACACACACTCACACT